>LPNX010697113.1:698706-788802 GCA_001517045.1 Pseudotsuga menziesii | reverse complement strand
TATATATATATATATATATCACACCCTAGGGTTTACCAAAAATAGATCCTTCTAGTCAAAGCTATTCGCTATTCAAATGCAAAATGACATGCCTTTTTCAAACCCTAATTACAAGACTGTTTTAGGGACAAATTGTAACTGAGATAAAATTTGAATTTTGACTCATTTGGGTTTGTGGTACCCTGATGTGTCCTCTTTCCAATTTCGCATGTATGACCTAATTTGTATGTGTCATCAAAGAGTTATTACAAATATCCTAAAGCTTCTTATTTTTGGCCTATCCAGTAGAGAAAATTTGTAATGTATACCATGTGTCTAATATTTTTGTTTTGTAGCTGAAAATTATACCATAGATACCCTAGTCCTTCTTCTTCTGGATGCCTCAGATATGACCTTTTTCCCTAGAACACCTATTTTAGACTAGGTTGTGGACTAGTAGAAAACACTAGAATCCTCCACAATTATACATGAAATTGTAATGGATCCGGATATGAATTCTGGACTAGAGATAGCTTGACCCGTTTCTGAAGTCATTTTTTAACCTCGATCTTTGAATCCTTGTAGAAAAAAAATTGTAGTGAAAATTATAAGATAACTTGTTTTGTAGAAGCCAATCACGAGGAAAGAGCTCAAATATCAAATGTTATGCAACCAAGTCCCATAAATAACATAAAAATAATAGAAATAGAACAAAAGAGAGTAATCCATGCCTTAATAATGAATAACAAAGATAAATAACAATTCTCTTCGAGGGAGGAACCTCCTTACACAATGTACTTGTGTACACAAGATAAGACAATATCCAATGATGACTAAAATGAGAATATCTCCTTCCTATATATAGGAGACAAATGTGTACAATAAAAAATAATAGAACCACTAATAGACCCAAGTAGACATGAACAATATGTAATGCACCAAAATATAGGGGGTAATGCGCTACACTATATGGGGTAATGTTCCATCATTAAGGGCTTAATAGAGGGTGTGAGCATTTTCCCTTCAATAATTCGATCTCTTGCATGGGCTCTTCTTCGAAATGTACACTTCTTTCAATAAATGTTTTCTGAGATGAGAGATCAAAGATATTGTAGGCCTTTGTATATTAATTATATCCAACCTTTATGGACTCCTTTATTTGAGGTTGCGAGGACTTTCTCTTCTCGAAAGGAATTATAGCGCAAGCCTTTGAGCCAAAAACTCTAAAATGAGAAACATTGGGCTTGTCACCACTCCAAGCCTCAAATGGAGTTTTCTCTTCCAATTATTTTTGTGGAACTCTTTTATAAAAATATGCAGCACACTATATGGCTTCATCCCATAGATTATTAGACAAATCCTTAGCCTCCATCATGCATGTGGCCATCTCCTTCAATGCTCTATTATTGCGCTCTTCAACACCATTTTGCCGTGGTGTGTAGGGCACAAAATGATGCATCTGAATTCCACTCTCCTCACAAAGATGTTGTATTTTATTGTTGACATACTCCTTACCATTATCATTCCTAATTAAGTTTATTTTATTCCCACTCAATTTTTCTTCCAAATCCTTGAACTCTTTGAAGGTCTAAAAAACTTAATATTTTTGCTTGAGAAAATACACCCAACAGTACCTTGAGAAATCATCTATGAAAGTAAAAACATACCTTGAGATTCCATAGGAGGGTGTGGGAAGTGGTCCTATATGATATGAATGGATCAAATCAAGCACTTGGATTTCCCTTCTTTCCTTTCCCTTGTCATATTTGCGCTTAGTATGTTTTTGAACTATGCACCCTTTGCATGCACCTTTGGAAAACTTGATACTTGGAATCCCTTCAACCATGTTTTCTTTGGTTAGTGATTGAAAATAACTTTAGTTGAGGTGTCCAAAGATCTCATTCCATTGTTTTCTGGTCTCATTGGCATGCGATAGGAGCACACTCCCTTGGGAGTAAGTAAGGAAGTGAGAGAACTTATACATCCTTGAATCGTGGTCAACAATACCCACTGCAACAACTTGGCCTATAGAAATTTCTGAAATATCCTATTGGGACTAAGGAAAGATAGGCATAATTCAGTTATATTTTTTCCCAAGGATGGAAAATATTTAGGTCAGAGGAAGTAAAAGGATTTATGACATAAGTAAAGAAGGAATTACAAAAGAAGGAGAGAAGGAAAAGGATCTGAGACAGAATAAGCCGAGGAAGGAAGGGATACAAGGTAGAATAAATAGAAAGAATGGAAGATGTCATAGAAGAAGAACACAAGAAGACAAAGAATAAAGAGCTACAGAAAGAACTAGCAGAAGAGGAAGTTGTGACAGGAGAAGAATATATTTTTCTATAGAAGAGAGGCCGCGATGGAAGAGGAACAACGATAGAAGAAAAGGATGAGACAAGGAAGGATGCAATGTAGTTAACCATGTCAGAAGATGTGCAATGATGCAACTACTAGAAAGAGAAAGTTTGGGAAGATCATGGGTATGAGGATGGCTAGATTCAGTGGAAGCTACACATATGAAAGTATCTTTGTAATTCGAGTTGTTAGTGCCTATTGTCATATGTCGATAGAAAAGGAAAGACAACTTGTTGAATAACTGTATGAAGTTGGTTGAGAGCAACATGTAAGAGTCTATAAAATGAGGAATTGAAGTTGTATGCAGATTATCCTCTAGAGGGTATGGTCATATTAGTCTCTGTAGTATTTGGTTGTTTAGTGGCATTCTGATTGTATTTTCTATTAGTGTGTTGAAGTCATAGAGAGGAGTTAAAGAACCTACAACTAAGTGCATAAGAGTGTAGAAGAGAGTGATTCTATCCAATCTATGTGTGGATTGAAGGTAGAGTCTTAGAAGAGAGTGATTTGATCCATGCTATATGTGGATCATTAGTAGAGTCAAATAGAGAAGGAATAGTGACATAAGACCATAGAGCATGAGAGGAGGAAGGAGTCTGTATAGACAAGAAAGAGAGATCTAGAACATAGTCTGTATCTTAGTGCGTAGACCAAAGGTGCAATATGCTTCTCATTCTAGATGAAGAGCACCTTTTTGGTTTTCATTGGATGGGTTTCCACATTAGATACCGTTAACCAAAAAAATCCCTCACTCAGCTCTACATGGACTACACCACCCAAGGACACCAATGCATGACCCTCATTTAATCCCATTTGACCCCCACACCCTCAAGAAGGCTTAAAAACATGAAAAAGGGCTTAAAACCCCTAAAAAGAGCCTAAATAGCTCTAATAGGGGATAAAGCCTCCAAAAAGGGGCTAAAACCCCTCAAAGGAGCCTAAAACCCTAAAAGGAGCTAAAGATTGAGCGAAAGGGGATAAAATCCCAAAAAAGGGGCTAAATCCCTGACCAGGGGCTTAGAACCATAAAAAAACTATAAATAGAGGGGTGGGGGTCAATCTCAAAAGATTAATCCCTTGCATACTGTTATGCTACCTGAGTGGATGCCGTGAGACCATTTTCCTCTCAAGCCACCCACACTCCCTCTCATTCATCCTCCCATTGAGTCATAGCTCCCCCATTCTCAAGAGAGAGGTGCTTCTCCAAGCTAGGGCATGGTGGCCCATTTCCACCAAGAGGTATAAGCTTTGTTTATTGTCATTTTTATTTTAGTTTTTCTAACTTAGTTTGCTTGCAGGTTCATTTTATGTTCTAACAAGTTGTATGCAGGTTTATGGAGTCTAACCTTGTGTGCAGGGTTTCCATTTCTTTCTTTTCTGTTCTCTTTGCTTAATTTCTGTTTCATTTTTCTTACATTACCATCAAGAACCCTACCCTTCCATCCTATAGATGGAAGGTAGCCATTCCTACCCTGTAGTAAGGGAGAAATACCTACTACAGAAATGGTGACCATACCAGGTCGATCCTACAGGATCCCTAGGTTTATTTTTCAAAGTTTTAGTTTTTATTTCTTGACTGTTAACCTAGGTTAATTTTCTGTTAAATCTAGTTTAGATATCTATTTATTTTGATTTCTATTTACTACCGAGCCTTCTCAAGGCCAATTCGAGTCCATTTGGCCATAATACAGGTTACTGTCGGCCGGATCTGACTCAGGACCAAAACATTTTCCCTTTTTGGAGTAGGTAGCTCTTATCGGGCCTAGAGAGGGGACCAAGTCACTCATTTTGGCCTGACAGGTGTGACCAGGTCACCCATTAGACTTGAAAGGTGTGACCCCCTTCTAGAAGTCATCCTGCTTCTGTTTGCATATTCTGAGCGACCCCCTCGCCTGTTTCTGGGAAAATTTGGTTACTCCCTCACCACATTTGACCTGAAAAGTGCAATCTGTCTCTCAGAGTTTGAATTTTTAAAAGTTAAGGACTATCAGTGTGGCTCAGCTGCCTTCGTCCATTAAAACTATTTCTGTTTCTATTTCTGTTCATTTCATTTGCAGCATGTGTAAATTAAAGTGTAAATCAACGGTTAATGGATTAATGAATAAAGCTTGATTAAAATTTACTTAAAATAAACATCTTGCATAGCCCTTCCTCCTCTACCTAGTCATCACCCTTCGGGGTATTCTGGGATAAGACGAAGGGTGAAGCTCGTATAGTAATACGCACTTCACCTATTATTTTTTGAAGCCACTAAAAACAGGTGACTTGGAAGGTAGAGGGGGTAGAAAAGGAGGGCTTCTCACGACGCTCAATGTCCTCCTTGTTGACCAACCCTGCATATAAGGGGTGACCTATGGATCTACAGATGGGCTTAGTCCCATTGTGTTGAGAGCCTAACACCCTCTCCTGGTTGAAGAGAAATATAGGTGCAAGGTAGTCACCTAGTTAGGCTATCATAGTTCAGGTTGTTACCACCAACCTTGTAGTTTCCTATGTGAGGTAGATCCAGGATGGATGGTAGAGGGGAAAGAAACAAAGGAGGTGGAACCAAGAGTGCCTAGACTCCCAAATGGATGGTTGTCACACCAATTAAGGAAGTATTCGTTTTATGTTATCTAAGTCCAATACAACAATAGGGGAGACTCGGATCTACTCCTGACAGGAGAGATCAGACCTAGACACTAGAACATATCAAATGTGGCTTTGAAGTATGTAAGGTGTTAGGTAAATGGAAAACCTAGCTCTAGGGTTTAGGTACTAGCAACTGATGAAGATGACCACTACCTTGGGAAAAGTAACTGTGGCAGGGTAAGCAAAAATAGAGTTGGGACTATCTAGTACCAAGGAGATGGACTCAGTGGAAGATATGAAAGTATCAGGTAGCCTGAGTTATCAAGGAATGGTAAAATTTTGGGGGAAAGAGCTCAGGAAGGGCTAGTGCTTATGCTTGGATATCAGTGCCTATTCAACCTTGGGAAATTGAGTCAGTATACATCCAGCGTTGAGGTGAACCCACCTAGGGTAGACCATGATCTATGGACCCGGATAAGTGTTTTGGTTTGGTTGGCTCAGTTTGGGTAGAAATTCAGTCAAGGAAGGCTAGCGCTAGGGTTGGAGAATATATATTGTTGGGGCTCGGACCTTGAAGGTCCTTAATTTTGGCAAACTCCACAGTTTTGGTGCGAAGCTTGTAAGCGGAGTTGCGGTCCAAAATAGTCTTAGGGGCTTCGGGGTTGGGTCGAAGCCCCTCTTTTTGTAAATGTCCCCTGGTTTTTGGGTGCCCATGGTTTAAGCCCATGGTATTGTGATAGTGCACTTGTATAAATAGGCACTTATGTAAAGGAGTCAAGTAATATTTTTGTTATGATGATGATGTGATGCAAAGAAGCTAAGGTCTATTTTTGGGTTTAAGGTTAAGTCCTAGGTGAGTGTGTGGACGATCTCTGCAGCTGAGTGTGCAGTTTTGGGTTGTTGAGAAGATTTGCAGCTGAGTGCACAGATCAAAACTGTGTTGTTTTGTAAATTGTTGAATATAACCGCAGTTCTGTGGACGTAGCCCCTAGACTGGGGGTGAACCACATATATCTTGTGTTGTGGTGGTTCTTTTTATTCTGTTCCTTTTATGTTTTTATGAATTTGATAAGTGGATGAATGATAAAGTAAGATAAATTGCTAAGTATTAACTTCACTGTGAATTCCCAGTTAAGGGTTAAGCAAGAAACTGTCTTTTTATTTGAATTGTGAAGCTATTTAAGTGAATGTCGAAGCTGTGTATTGCATAGTTATTCTTTGTTAAGGCTAAAGGTACAGTAATATCCCTCTTTCGCCTACAGAAACCTGATTCTGTGGCACCCCATAGCTGTTTCGGGTGAGACTGCAACCTGCTCGCAGGTTGTTTCCAAAAAAGCCAACACTGTGGGTATGTTTGTTGGTGTGAAGATAAACGCATAAGAACCCAGGTCTGCCCCATCCGCCCAAGAAATTGGTTCCGTTTTCGGTTGAACCAGTATCTGCTTCAAGAGGGATCTATGTCGTACCTGGAGGGATATGTTGTGGAGGCCCTCAGTAAAAGAAATCAGTGACTGGGTTGAAGATACTTATCTGAAATTTGCTGAACAAGAGAATAAGGACCCTCATCGTAGCTCAGACGACTTCTTGCAAAGGTACGTTTTTACTGATATTTATGAAAATTTCTTTGCTAGTATCCACATAGAATTGCACCAGTGGTTATTCAGTTTGACAGAAAGAAAGACAAAATTCCAAGAAGATCAGTCTCCTGACTGGACCCCAGAAAGAATTAAGCTATTGAAAAGTGTGAACAACGCAGTATCAAGAGCTGTTGACTTCTGGACAACACGAACCCTTGAAGCATTTTTGACGGAGTTCGCCATCGACATGCATACTTCTTTCAACGAAGTAGAAAGACAGTTTTTCAAAGGACCAAGGGGTAAGTACCTGAATTCATTAAGTCTGAAAATTAAAATGCTCTTGGCTGAGAAAGGAATATTGCTTATCCAATCAGATTGCTATATTTATTGCTACTAACCTATGTTTGGAAGTGAAAGTGACTTCGACGAGCAAAGTGGTTTGCTTCGCAACGGTAAAAGATACAAGATAACTCTTGGATACTATACCCTAGGATAGAATACCGATTATACCTCATTAAGTCTAGAAGAATCTGAATCTGAAGAAACCCCTTTTGTTAGAAACCCTCCTATAAATCCGCAGCGAAGATCTGTTATCCTTGAGAACCCTTCACAGTCTGAAAGTAACCCTAGCCCAAGTAGTCCTGTCGCAGGTCAGTCTATTTCAGTAATTTCCTTTCCTCCTGTTACCAGTCTTCCCCCTGTTATCAGTCTTCCTCCTCCTCCTCCCCCTCCTCCCCCCCCTCAATTCACTATGGCCCATGTGAATGATGATATCAATCTCCCAGTCTTTAAAGGAACTGGATCAGAGGATCCATAGCAGTTTTGGTTCTTATGCGAAGCTGTTTGGACTGCTAAGAATATTATGGATCAAAATACAAGAAGAGCGCAGCTGGTTACCTCTTTCAGAGATCGAGCTTTGACTTGGTTTATGAAGTTTTCCAGTACTTAGAACCATAACTTGGCTGATATTAAAAAAGAAATGATCAAAGAATTCAAGAAGCCTAAATCAGAGTCACAGTGTATAACTGAACTGAAAGAAATTCAGCAGAAGCGAGGTGAATCAGTTTGGGACTTTGATCAGAGGTTCAAGTTTCTGTTGGATCAAGTTAGTTTCACTATTGGACCAGAACAACATAAAGAATGGTTCATTGTAGCACTATTGCCTCATATCAGGACTCCACTTATGCAACAGAAGGTTGCTGATCAGCAAGAGGCATTGGAAATTGCTATGAAACTTGAAACAACTCCTATTGGAGATAATTCTGGAATAGCCCAGATACAGGCATAGTTAGAAGAAATGTCTTTGGAGCTTCACGACATGAAAAAAGGGAAATCTATTTGAGAATAGGTTTGGTGTACACGATGTAAGACAGAAGGTCATGACAAAGAACAGTGTCTTGCATTAAGAAATTATTTGAATACTGGTGCACCGAACCTGTTTAACCCTAATGTCCTATATTGTGAGATCTATAGAACAACTGGCCAGCATCGACTTGAAGATTGCTATATACTGTAGAGATATGTTCAAGTACCTAAGAATCCCTACTGCAAGTTCTGTAATTCAGTTGGACACAATGAAGACGAATGTCGCAGCTTTGACCTCATGAGAGAGCGAACCTATGATGCTTATAGGGTACAAACTGATGCACAAGGCAATGATGGATATGGTTACCATGGTGGTACACCAAGTCAAGGTAATTTCAGAGGTCATGGTCATGGTGGTATGCCTAGAAGAGGACGGGGCCAGATTATTTGCTATAACTGTAATCAGGAAGGACATGTAGCTAGAGAATGTCAGAACCCAACTACGACATGTCGATATTGCAGAGCAGTAGATCATGTGATTGAGCAATGCCCATAGTTGAATACCAAGATACAAGAAAGAAATGGCACTCCTACTTAGAATGTTTAGATGATTGCTGTAGAGAAAAGACCTGTCCCAGCCCTTAACATTGTTACAAGGAGTGAAACTACGACGCAGGTGCAGAATAAGGGGAAACAACCTGACGAGGCTTGGGTCTGTAAGACCCCAGAGAAAATTCCAGCCTTCGATGTTGGAAGAGAAAAAGGAACATTTATGGAAGATAAAAAAGACTTTGCTGATCCAAGAACCTCAGTAGCAACTACGCAACAGCATCAACAACAGTTACAGTTTCAAGAAGCTTCGCCGGATCAAGTAAGTACAGTGACATCATTTTTACAGAGTTGTATGAAGCTATTAAGAAATCAGAATGCTTTGAATGAGTTACAGAAAGATATTGAATCTTGCGAACCTCAGCGAAGCTATGATAGAGGAAAAAATGTTAATAGAGTAAGAAGCACTGAAAGAGAAATGAGATTGCATGCTCAGATAGGAGATTATGAAATGACTGATATCATTTTAGACCTGGGATCAGAAGTGAATGTCCTAACTAAGCAGACATTGGAACAAATGGGAAAACCTATGCTTGAATGGTCCCCTATACAGTTGAGATTAGCCAATCAACAGAAGATTGTGCCCTTGGGAAGATTCCCTAGTGTACCAGTGGATATTGATGGAGTCAGTACCTTAGTAGATTTTGAAGTCATTGAAATAATTGATGATAGAAACTCCTATCCAGCATTGTTAGGAATTGAATGGGCACTAGGAAATTATGCAGTAATCAACCTTAAGAATAGACAGATGAATTTTGAAGGAAAAGGCTTGAGAGTCATAGTGCCGTTGGACCCTTCTCAAGGAGAAAGGTATACAGAGCTAGTCAGAGATGAAGATCAGGATGTTTTGGATCATATTTACAACATCACAGCTAAAGAAGAAGACTATGTTAACCCCTGCTGAAGGTATAATGGATTGGTAGTGTAACAGTTCTTTCCTGACTGATTCAGATGAAGGCCTAGAGAATTGGTAGAATCGACTTTATGAGATACATGGACATCGATGTGTAAGAATTACTAAGTCTATCTAATGGGTTGGCTCATAGACAAGAATATTACCTACTTTTGATGGCTTGACAGACCTAGAATATTTTATTGTACAATTCTCAGAGCAAGTACCAGATCTACAGAAAATGGAGACTCTAGATTCAGTATTCAGAGCCAAAGCTGCCAGATGGTGGAATGGTCATAAAAAGTATATTCATAGTTGGAGAGCTTGTCAAAATTTTCTTTGCCTGAGATTGATGGATCCTCCTCAGGAGGTATGAAACAGATTTAATGGTGAGACTAGCCCCAAGGAAAATTTGGAGCAGTGTTATGAAGCATGGAAGCATGTACCTTGTGAAGAATGGGTACATAGGTTTGTACACACTCTGGAACCTGTAGCAAAGAACTGGTATGCAGAGGTAGAGCTTCACCATGGTACTGTAAGTTGGGTTAGCCTTGATGATAGTTTTGTTCTCACATGTTCTCTTAATGAGGTTTTCCCTGCTTTGGACGTAGCTATTAGGTTGATCCATACTAAGGTGTTTGTTGATAAAGAAATAGCTAAGTACCAACCTGATTGGAAGGAACAAGAAGCTAATGCAGTAGAATGCTATAACCTCACCATTGATGAAGACAATGACCCTCGCAACATTAATATTCCTGATTCAGAAGGACATTGTGAAGTACATGGCCCAGCGGTCGAATCACCTAAAGTAACTCAGCCCTTGAAAACAAGGAAAGTAAACATTGGATTAGAAGAAATTCCTAAGTACGCTACCATTGGAGATTATTGGGATGAAGAAATGGTGAGCAAAGTGACTGAACTCCTCCATGAGTATCAGGACTTATTTTTGACGAAGTTCTTAGAAATGAAAGGTATCCTTGGTGATATAGGAGTGATAAAAATACCTTTGAAAGCTGATGCCAAGCCTATGAAGTAGTGCCCTTATAGGATTAACCCTAAGTATAAAGAAAAAGTCAGGATGGAGCTAGATAAGATGCTCGCTGCAGGAATCATTGAGCTTGTCGAAGAGTCCGAATGGGTCAGCCCTATGGTGGTACAAGAAAATAAGACCAAGGGAGAAATCAGAATCTGCGTTGATCTGAGGAAGCTGAATGATGCCTGTTTACATGATCCTTTTCCTACTCCCTTTACAGATGAAGTTTTAGACAATGTCGGAGGTCAAGAAGTGTATTATTTCACTGATGGATTTTCAGGTTACCATCAGATCATAATTTCTCCAGAGGATCGACATAAAACAACTTTCGCTACACAAATGGGATATTTTCAGTATACTGTGATGCCCTTTGGATTGAAGAATGCACCTGCTATATTTTCCAGAGTAGGCATATCTGCATTTAAGGAATTTATTCATAAGTTCTTGGAAGTTTACTTTGATGATTGGACTATCTTTGGTTTATTGAAAGATCATATACCCAGTTTAAGACTTATGCTAGACAAGTGTAGACAGCATTAGATTTCATTGAACCTGAAGAAGTGTCTCTTTTGTGCACCTTTTGGAATTCTGCTAGGTCACATTGTATGCAAGCAAGGATTGATGGTGGATCCTGCGAAGATATACATTATTGTGAACTTGCCACCTCCAAAGTCTGTTAAGAAACTTTGCACTACGCTTGGTCATACTGGATATTACAGGAAATTCATTAAAGGATATGCTTAGATTACAGCCCCTATGGAAAAGAAATTGAAGAAAGATGTTAAGTTTGAGTGGACACCTGAATGTCAGGAAAGCTTGGATATTTTGAAAGAAAATATGGTAACTTCCCCTATCTTAGTATTCCCTGACTGGAGTAAGGAGTTTCATGTTCATGTTGATGCATCTTCCATTGCTTTAGGTATAGTATTGGCTCAGTCAGGTGAAGGTAATATTGATCACCCTATTGCTTTTGTAAGTAGAAAATTGTCCACAACAGAAAATAATTATACTACGACAGAACGAGAAGGTCTATCTATGGTTTATGCCTTGCATAAATTTCGACATTATTTGTTAGGATCTCATTTTAAAATATTCACTGACCATTCTGCTTTGAAGTATTTGGTTAACAAGCCTGTGTTAGGTGGAAGGATATGCAGATGGCTGATTTTGTTTCAGGAGTATGACTTTGAGATCCTAGTTAAGCCAAGAAGACTTAACCTAGGGCCTGACCACTTGTCGAGGCTCGAGTCAGGAGAAGAGCCCACTAGTTTGGACGAAGGTCTTCCTGATGCCCAGTTGTTTTCCATCCAGATGGTTGATGACTATTTTCAGGATATTGTTCAGTACTTGTCTACAGGTTTTGCACCCTCTGAGATGACAACACAGCAGAAGAAGCAGCTGGTGGTTAGAGCAACTAACTTTACCTTGATAGCAGGACAGCTATATAAGATGGGACCAGATGAAATATTGCACCGATGTGTCTCGGATCATGAAAATCCATTGATTTTGGCTGAGGCACATTTTGGAGCAGCAGGAGGTCATTATGCAGGAAAAGCTACAGCATAGAAGATTCTGACAACTAAATTGTGGTGGCCTACGATTCATAAGGATGCGAGAGAGTATTGCCACAGCTGTGATATCTGTCAGAGGACAGGTAAACCATCTAGGAGGGATGAAATGCCTCTGGTTCCATAGGTAACTTTACAAGCATTTGAAAAGTGGGCTATTTATTTTGTTGGACCAATCAATCCCCCTGCAAAGAAATTTGGAGCAAGATACATTATTACAGCAACTGATTACCTTACTCGTTGGGCCGAAGCTCAACCAGTCAAGGACTGTAGCGCTGCTACAGTTGCGAAGTTCATATTTGATAATATCTTGTTGAGGTTTGGGTGTCCTAGAATTCTTATGAGTGATCAAGGATCACATTTTCTGAATAAGACTATTGAAGCATTGACTGAATAATTTCAAGTATATCATCAGAAGAGTACTGCCTACCATCCTCAATGACGAATGTTTGCAATGTTAACAGAACTGATTGGGATCTTAGAATTCCAGTAGTATTATGGGATTATAGAACCACTTGCAAGAAGTTGACAGGCCACACACCTTTTAGGCTGGTATGTGAGGACCTTGCAGCAAATAATTAATCAAAATACACGATATAGCAGCATAACTCAAAATCACTTTTATATTAATCGCAGGCCACTTCGAGGGGGCAACCTCCTTTGATTAAGCTCAATACAAAATAACTTCACAGTGCCTTCCTTGGCCTCAACACACACTTATATACTAAAAATAGGCGCCAATACTATGGGTCAAAACCATGGGCCAATATAAACTATGGATCAACAAATACTACAGGCGGCTTACAAAGCATATGCGCCCAACAACAATAACACAAACTATGGATCAACAATTACTATGGGACGACTTACAAAGCATATGCGCCCAACAACAATATACTAACACGGTAAAGAGAAGGATTGACATGGGTTCCTAACATCCCCTCCCCCTTAGAAAAAGCTTTGTCCTCAAAGCTTTAGATGTGGAAATTGTCGCTGAATCTGAAGGAGTGGTTCCTACGTAGCATCCTCGGGCTGCATTCCATGCCATTGAATTAAGACCTCTGTGATAGAGCGAGAGCGAAGCTGACAAGTACGCTTATTGAGGACAACCTCCGGCTCCAAAAAGATGGATCCTTCATTATCTAGTTATGTTAAAATAGTTTGGCCTTTGATGTTGGTGCCAAGAACTTTCTTCAGACAAGAGACATGAAATACTGGATGAATATGGGAAGAAGGCAGAAGTTCCAATTTATAAGTAACAGACCCAATCTTCTGAAGAATCCTATATGGCCCATAGAAATTTGGAGCGAGCTTATGACGCCCTTTGAGTTTTAGTGAGGATTGCTTGTAAGGCTGGAGACAAAGAAAAACTATATCACCGGCTTCAAAAGTGCGCTCAGAACGGTGCTGATCAGCTTGTTGCTTCATGCGATTTCTTGACATGTGAATATTTTCGCGCAAAATGTGAAGAACCTCATCGCGGTTTCGAAGGACCGTGTCAACTGCCTGAACTGGAGAACTGCTGGGGGTGTAAGGAAGAAGAACTGGTGGTGCCTGACCATAAACGGCTTCATATGGAGTCATTTTAGAGGCAGTATGGTAAGAGGTATTGTACCACCATTCAGCGAGAGGGAGCCACTTTGCCCACTGATGTTGTTGCTCAGAGGAGAAGCAACGAAGATAAGTTTCCAAGCATTTATTGATAATTTCAGTCTGACCATCCGTTTGTGGGTGATAACCGGAACTCATCTTTAGTTTGGTGCCAGTGTGGTGAAAGAGTTCTATCCAAAAATGACTGGTGAAAGTCGCATCACGATCCGAGACAATGGAAGAAGGCATTCCATGAAGACGAAAGATCTGGTCCAGGAAAATTTGAGCAATGGAGGAAGCTGTATAGGGATGGATGAGAGCACAAAAATGACTATATTTGGAGAGGCGATCAACCACAACCAAAATCATAGTCTTCCCTCCATATTTAGGGATCCCTTCAATGAAATCCATAGAAATATCTGTCCATATTTGGGTAGGTATGGGAAAGGGTTCGAGCAATCCCGGAAGGGGTGTTGTTTCACCCTTATTGCGCTAGCAAGTATCACATTCAGCCACCATCTGTTGAATTGTCCTTTTCATGCCCTACCAAAAGAAGTTGCACCATACCCGTTCATACATTTTGAGAAAACCAGAGTGCCCAGTTGACGGAGAAGCATGGAGTTCATAGAAGATAGGTTGTTGAAGAGCTGTGTTTTGGGGAAGCACCAGACGACCCTTGTATCTCAGTGAAGCACCATCCCAAGAGTAATGTGGGACAGCAGAAGGGTTGCTGTCCAAGCGTTGGATGATTTGAGATAATGAAGAGTCATTGACATAACCCTGTTGAACCGATTGCAACCAATTTGGAACAGGCATAGAAATAGCGGAAAGAGAACCTTGGTCATCAAATGTGCGAGAAAGGGCATCCGCCACAATATTGTCCTTACCCTTCTTATAAGTGATCTTGTAGTCATAACCCATGAGTTTGCTAACCCATTTCTGTTGTGCTGGGGAGGATACATGCTGTTCTAGGAAATATTTCAGACTCTGGTGACCAGTCTTGATGCAGAAATGATTCCCTAAGAGGTAGGGTCGCCACTTTTGTACTGCATGCAAAATAGCCATCATTTCCTTCTCATATGTAGAGGCAGCTAAATTCTTACCGGAAAGGGCTTTGCTGGTGAACGTAATGGGGTGTTCATCTTGAAGGAGAACAACACCAAGTCCATTTCTGCAAGCATCACTCTCAATAGTGAAGGGCTTGGAAAAATCGGGCATAGCTAGAACAGGTGTAGTACACATAGCTTGTTTCAGCTTGTCAATTGCACACTCAGTAACATGTGTCCATGTAAAGGCATCCTTTTTCAACAGAGCAGTTAATGGAGCTGCAATATTCCCATAATCCTTGACAAACTTGTGGTAGTAGCTAGTCAACCCCAAAAAACCACGAAGGCTCTTGAGTGTCTTAGGAGGTGTCCAATTGTTCATGGCGGTGATTTTGGCAGGATCCACACGAACCCCTTGTGCTGAGATAATGTGCCCGAGATACTCAACTTCCTTTTGGCCAAAAACACATTTAGAATTTTTGGCATGGAGATGATGATCAGAGAAAAGTTGCATTACAAGAGCCAGATGCTGGAGATTTTCGGCCGATGTGTTACTGTAGATGAGGATATCATCAAAAAATACCAGAATGAATTTCTGCAAATAAGGTCGGAATATTTTATTCATCAAGGCCTGGAATGTGGAAGGAGCATTAGTGAGACCAAAGGGCATGAAAAAAAACTCATAGTGGCCATCATGTGTGCGGAAAGCTGTTTTAGGGATATCATCCTCATGAACCCGAATTTGATGATACCCAGAGCGAAGATCCAACTTGGTGAAAAATTGAGCACCATGAAGCTCATCAAGAAGCTCATCCACAATAGGAATTGGAAACTTATCCTTGATGGTGAGGTGATTAAGTGCTCGAAAGTCAATGCAGAGGCGCCATGACCCATCTTTTTTGTGGACAAGAAGAACTGGTGAAGAAAAGGAAATTGTGCTTGGGCGAATAATACCTTGCTTCAGTAAGTCCCTAACGAGGAGTTCAATCTCTATTTTTTGGTGAAATGGGTAGCGATAGGGCCTGATGTTGAGAGGAATGCTTCTAGGAAGGAGCTGAATACGATGGTCCTCTGGTCGTGAAGGTGGAAGTCCCACTGGTTCAGCAAAAACACCTGTATATCGATCCAGAATTTGTTGGAGATCCAAAGGAGTAGTGGGGGCCGCTGATGGTTGCATTTGAATGAAATGGAGCTGAGCGATGACACCATGGGAACTCGTCTTAAGGATTTTTTCCATGCGATGTGAACTGATGATGCTGAGAGACCCTGGTTGTAATCATTTTAATGTGTGTTTGTGTCCATCGGGGGAGAACTGCATCCAAAGTTCAGCAAAATCCCATAATATGGGGCCAAGTGTGCACAGCCATTGAGCGCCCAAAACCACATCACATCCACCTAAGGTCAAGGAAAACATGTCAGAGCGGAGGTTATAATCTCCCATAGACATACGCACATTACAACACTTCCCTTTGCAAGTTAAAGTGCCCCCATTGGCAACCATGAATTCAAAGTTGGAGCAAGGATGGATAAAACAATCAGCTTGTTTGGCGATCCGAGGGTCAATGAAATTATGAGTGCTGCCAGAATAAATGAGTATTGTAAGAGGAAGCTTCTTGAAGTAACCGCGTACCTGCATTGTTTGGGGGGCAGTGACTCCAGCTAAAGCATGGAGGGATATCTCAGGTTGGTCGTCCTGAGATGGAGGGTCAGTAGGCGGCTCCTGAATGTCAACCGGAGCATCCATTGTATCGGGAGCTTCTTCACCAATTTCAGAGGCAGGTGGAGAATCCAAATCCAAGAGATAGAGCTTTTGTTGAACACATCGATGTCCCCGATGGAATTTCTCATCACAATTATAACAAAGCCCTTTTTCTCTATGTGCTTGCATCTCTGTTTCAGACAAATGCTTGATTGGAGATGAGCGAGGAGCTGGCGAAATGGGAGGTCGTTGAGAACCCATATTTCGGAGGGGAACAAAAGAGGATTTGGAGCACTGTTGGGCTACCATCTTGTCTTCTGCCAACTTAGCCAACCTCAGGGCTTCCATCATTGTGTTGGGATTGAACATTTTGACCTCAGAGTGAATTGCATCCTTTAGATCACTGATAAAACAAATCCGGTAGAAGTCATCAGGTAATCCTTCAGTGTGATTAGCTAGTTTATCAAATTTAGTTTGATACTCTTTCACAGTTCCAATTTGGCGAAGTTTAGTGAGAGCTCCTGTGAAGTCATCAAAATTACTAGGACCAAATCGTTGCAAAAGGAGCTGGAAAAAATCAGGCCATTTTGGCTCTTCATGAGCCTTGAGGTACCAACGATACCATTGAAGAGCTTCCTGTTCCAAATGAAAGGAGGCAAGTGGAACTTTGTTGACATCAAAAGTATTATGAAGACTGAAATACTGTTCTGCACGATAGATCCATCCAGTCGGATCAGTACTAGTGAAGCGAGGAAAATCTAGCTTTGGACTGCGAAAATTGTTGGAAGAAGAGAACCCATTGGCTGATGAAGACTCGGACTATCGTCTGGTGTTCATAGCTGAATGCTCAAGATGGAGACCGAGAAATTTTTCATCCAGTTCCTGGAGTTTGGCTTGGATGGCTGCAAGTGCTTCCTCCATGGTTTTTGCTCCTGTGCGGGTGACAACCATAACCAGGATTTTTTTTTTTTTTTTGTGGAGGGGGGGAGTGGGTAGAAAAACAAAAACATAAACTATTTCAGTAGAGGAAAATCTGGATTTGGGAAAAATCGGAAGGGTAATTTGGGTTTGAGTAAGTTTTGGACATTGTCGAAATGATAGGGAAGAAAAAAATGGGGATTTTAGGAGCGGGGTGAAAGAATGAGGAAATTTGGTAGAGAGGGACAAAGAAGCAGAATGAGGAAATGAATATGGTGGAAAAATTTGAAGGCGTTTGGGTGAAAATAGAAGGAGTTATGGCAAACCCTAAAAATAGACAAATGTGGGATTTCCGGTCTTGGGAAGTGGAATTTGGGATAGGGTCTTCAGGAATGAAATATGAAGAATGGAATTGCAGAGGTGTCAGTGAAGTTTCAGGGAAAACAGAGTTGAAACCAAGGAGATATGGCCAAAAGTGATTGGAAACAGTGGAAGCTGCAACGAAGCGGAAGTGATCGGCAACAAATGGATTTGCAATGGCGCAGAACTGACCGGCAATAGTTTTGGACAGCGAAAATTTGCGATTGTGCAACTGAAAATAGATATGGACCCCAGGTATGTGCGGCTTCCTATCGGTTCAAGGGATTCACTCAGCCACCAATGCTGTCTGACGGCTTGCGTATTGGGGCAGTACCCCTCACTCCATGGCTCAGGTAAAACTGATAAGCGCTTGGCCACAAACGACAACTCTTGGTTTACCTCACGGGTGGGAACTAGTCAATCAGGTAGGGGTCATTGCCCTTTTCGTTGGCAGGTCCTCTCAATGGGCCAGCTACTTCGGGGTTTCTGTGGTACTCCTTACAATGAGTTTTAGGGCTTATTCCCAAGTACTTCCCACAGTTAAGCGAATAGGGATTATTCCCAGATCCGAACCTGCAACAGAAGCGAGAAAAAAAATTTGGGTAGAAATTTCACCCAACGAGCCCAAGAAAGTGCTATGATACCAGATGTGAGGACCCTACAGCAAATAATTAATCAAAATACACGATATAGCAGTAGAACTCAAAATCACTTTTATATTAATCACAGGCCACTTTGAGGGGGCAACCTCCTTTGAGCAAGCTCAATACAAAATAACTTCACGGTGCGTTCCTTGGCCTCAACACACACTTATATACTAAAAATAGGTGCCAATACTATGGGTCAAAACCATGGGCCAATATAAACTATGGATCAACAAATACTACAGGCAGCTTACAAAGCATATGTGCCCAACAACAATAACAAAAACTATGGATCAACAATTACTATGGGACGACTTACAAAGCATATGCGTCCAACAACAATATACTAACACGGTAAAGAGAAGGATTGACATGGGTTCCTAACATGGTATATGGACAAGAAGCAGTTATGCCCATGGAGTACATTGTTTCTAGCCTCAGAATATCTACCTTCATAGAGATGGATGATATAGCCGTGTTGAATGAAAGGCTGGCAAAGATACTGGAACTAGAAGAAGACAGATTCATTGTAGGTTTCCAGCACCAAGTACAGAAATCTAGAGAAAAAGCATGGCATGATAGACACATTAAGAAGAAGCATTTTCAGAATGGTGATCTTGTGCTCTTATACGACAGTAAATTCCTGAAGTTCCTAGGTAAGTTCAAGACACATTGGAAAGGACCATACATAGTTCAGAAAGTTACTGATGGTGGCGCAGTTCAGTTAGCTAAATTGAATGGAGAAATTTTTCCTTCCATGGTGAATGGAAGTAGATTAAAGAAGTACAGGGACGGGCCTGTACCCCCTGATCAGAAGTAATAGCAAGAAGAAGAGTCTAAGTACCAAGAACAGTTGAAATTGGGTACTAGACTATAATGAAGCTATTCTCAGAGAGCTTCGACAGATTGTTGGAAAATTTACGAAGTGTCGAAGGTTGTGGAAGACATTCTATCATGGGTTGAAGTTCGAAGTTCTGTCGAAGCTTGTGTCAGGATGTTTCGAAGGTCTATATTGTGTCGAAACTTAAAATTCGACTGTTGGAAAAAGTCATATTTGGCGGCGCCGGTACGTTAACTACATTAATTGTCTATAATGGTGAGATTTTGGTCGAATCCACAGCCGCATTTGTAAAATCTAGCGCCGTTTGGACAATATCTATCATCGCTCAGTCAGATTTGGTGTCTTTAATGCACAGTTATGGCAGATTTGGTCGTTGGATCCTATAAGAAGACACCCAGGCCTACAAATTTTGCATTACACATTTTCTTGAGTTTCACAGTTGAGTCCATGTCAACTGATCATGCAGTCAAGCAATTTCTGAGATATTTCAGAAAGAGGGGTCTGCAGAACTTTATGAGGAACCCACCTGCATCTGCACCTCGCAAAGAGACTTCCCTAGCACAGAATCAACCGATGCAGACACGATATAACAGAAATAATTTTAAGGCAGAAGTTCACTCTAAGCGGAACGAAGAAAGGAACAAACCATCAGGAAAGACACCGGAGGATCCTGTGATTCAGATGAATCCTCTTGGTTTGACAGAGCTCCCACTTGAAGATTTCAAAGACTTCGGTGAGGATGAGAATGTTGCATCGCAACGTCCACCATATCTCCCACCTATTCGACAAGGAGCTGAGACACCTCGGTAGATATTCAAGTTCGCGTTAATCACCCCTTCGCTGCCACAGGATGTGAAGTTGGTCGAAACGATGACAGGAAGAGTAGATTGGCTCAAGTACGCAGACCATGATACGAATGATCGTGAGAAGTTTTCGCAGTTCGCACCTGGGAAATACTTGCACTCCGTCCATTATCCAGAGGTTGGAACGACGTTACTTGAAGTAAAATAGTGGGCTGCTGGCTTGGAGAAAACTGGCTTGTTGAAGATGCTGAATGTCCCCCACTTTGGTCGCATCCCGCAGGTTATCGCGGTGGTCAAGCAGTTATTGGCGTTGGTGCATGATGGGCACCTATGGATAGGAAACCAGAAAATTGCTATTGATGGAGAGTTGATTTGTAGGATTATAGGCTTGCCAAAGGAAGGGCCTGATCCTGGGGATTGAATTTGTTGGAAAGCACAAAGATACGAAGCTGGCGCAGCACATGAAGGACTGCTTTGGTTTGACAAAAGGAAATCGAGGGTATCAAACATCGACTATTCGGCACTAGAACATTTGCTTCGCCGTAGAGCTCCTAGCATGCAAATTAATGAGGAAGTGCAGACCTAATGAAGTACTTGCCCTGATTGTCAGTATTGCTGCGAACTGTACCGAAGGATACCGTTACAAATGGATAGAGTACATTGCTAGAGAATTCCTTGAAGATGTCTGTGATGCACAGGAGAAAGGTAGAGCCTTTCATTATTTCTGGTTGTTAGTGCTTATTGCACTGGTAGGATGGAGAGAACCTACCGAGACACAGTTTGTTGATGTGCCTCTGGAGATTCCTGGCACAGCAAGGTATGCATCTCTTTGGATTTCATAGGATGACGAAGCTGGTGGAGAAGAAGAAGAGCAAACTGGTGAAGAAGAAGAAGAATAAGTCAAGACCATTTCAGAACCTAATTGCCCAGATAAGCGCAAGTCCCCAGAAGTGGAGGAAGTTACTACGCCTCGGCCCAGAAAGAAAACTAAGGCATTGAAGGGCAAGAATATCATCGAAGAGCCCGCTTTGACGATTGAAGAGCTCGATCAAGCTCTGACGAAGTCTAAAGAGGTATTATCCAGCAAATGGGCAAAGTTTTAAGATAAACATCTTGATGTGCTCACTGGCATAGCACAGCGAATTGCAAAACTTAAGGAGTTATCGGAAAGAAAAACAACTGGCACTGTAGCAAGTAGTGCCCCAGTAGGCATGCAGCCAGATACTAGACAATGGCCAGCCAGAAACAACAGAGGACAAGTACCCAGTGCATCTCTTATAATACCTGATGCAGCATCTCGATCGTAGGTAAGCATGATAGTTGAGATAGATTACACTAAGTTTTCTATGCCGGAGCTGCATTTTTGTCAATTAGCACTCATGAAGGAGATTCGAGAATGAGACAACTACACACACATGCAGTTAGAGAATATCACGAAGCAGAGTGAGAGCCTCGAAGCACAGTTGAAAGAAGCTGAACAGAAGAAGAGGGAAACATAAAACAAGGAGGCTACACTAGCACGAGTGTTGGATGAGGCATGTCGAAGTCTCCCTGACTTCGACATGCAGGCTGAAGAAGAACCAGAGAAAAGAATAGTAAAGCTGAAATACTATGCACAACAGTCTAGAAGCCAGATAGAGAAGATGAAAGAAGAACATGCGGCCCAAATTGTGGAGCTTCAGCTTTGCCTCATTCCTGAGAGTCCACCAGAGGTCAAGGAATAGTGTCTCAGAGATATTCAGGCCTCAGCAACGAAGATCTTAGATCTTGTGAGTAGTGCATCAAAGCTGCTAGACGAAAGTGTTGAGGCCTGGACAAACTTGCAGGAAAACCCAGAAGTAGAAAAGTTGCAAGAAACCATAAAGCAGTGACAGACAGAGCTGGATGCAGTAAAATAAGAAATTAAAACATTGCCTCCTATGCAAAATATGCTTAAGGTAAAGCATAGTAATGATCTCCAGTGAGAAATTGAGTCTTGCAGAAGAAAAGAAACACTGTTAGTGAGATCTGTGCAGCCCCTCATTAATGAGGCCTTGGAGTTGAACACTGCTGCAGACAACCAGCTCAAAGTCTTGAAGGAGTATGATGCGTTCGCATAGGAAAAGGCCAATGAAGCATCTACAACAACATTGCAGGAGATAGTGGAGAAAGAGCAAGCAGCCGAAGATATCATGTGCAACCTCAACAAGTAGTTTACTATCTTCACCAGCAAGATTCTTACACCTGAAAAGTAGCAGAGTGTCCTGGGACGGGACATTGGTGAGTCTTAGGGTCTTGTTGGGGCTCGGACCTTGAAGGTCCTTAATTTTGGCAAACTCTGTGGTTTTGGAGCGAAGCTTGTAAGAGGAGTTGTGGTCCAAAATAGTCTTAGGGGCTTCGGGGTTGGGTTGAAGCCCCTCTTTTTGTAAATGTCCCCTGGTTTTTGGGTACCCATGGTTTAAGCCCATGGTATTGTAATAGTGCACTTGTATAAATAGGCACTTATGTAAAGGAGTCAAGTAAGCTTTTTGTTATGATGATGATGTGATGCAAAGAAGCTAAGGTCTATTTTTGGGTTTAAGGTTAAGTCCCAGCTGAGTGCATGGATGACCTCTGTAGCTGAGTGCACAGTTTTGGGTTGTTGAGAAGATTTGTAGCTGAATGCATAGATTAGAACTGTGTTGTTTTGTAAATTGTTGAATATAACTGCAGTTCTGTGGACGTAGTCCCTACACTGGGGGTGAACCACATATATCTTGTGTTGTGGTGGTTCTTTTTATTCTATTCCTTTTATGTTTTTATGCATTTGATAAGTGTATGAATGATAAAGTAATATAAATTGCTAAGTATTAACTTCGTTGTGAATTCCCAGTTAAGGGTTAAGCAAGAAACTATCTTTTTATTTGAACTGCAAAGCTATTTAAGTGAATGTCGAAGCATTGTATTGCATAGTTATTCTATGTTAAGGCTAAAATTACAGTAATATCCCTCTTTTGCTTGTAGAAACCTGAGTCTGCGACACCCCATAGCTATTTCGGGTGAGACTGCAACCTGCTCGCAGGTTGTTGCCGAAAGGGCCAACACTGTGGGTCTGTTTGTTGGTGTGAAGATAAAAGCATAAGAACCTGGGTTTGCCCCATCCGCTGAACATAGATAAGTAGATTTGAGGCCACCGGCAGACAACCAGCTCAATGTTGAAGTTGAAATGGGACTAGGAGAGGCTGATCTACACACATGGTTCAAATAAATTTGAAAAAACTCAGATCTTGAAAAATTCAAAGTTGATGATTGAGGATGAGAGGGTAAAAGACCGATTTCTTCAAATCTAGGGCAAGGAGGCTGAATCTAGCTCAGCGTTAGGGGTGTTTTGGAGTGCTCAGGACTTGATATATCAGCCTAGCTTGTTAGATTTCAGAAACAATAAACTCCGATAAGGTCTAGTTTTTAGTGATGGCGCTAGGGTTGTTTTCAGTCTAAAACTCAGATCTAGGTCATACTGTCATGAATATGGATAGTATTGGGGGTGATTTGGACTATTTGGGACCCGATCTATCAGTTTATGATGTCAAAAATTAGAAAAATTCAAAACCCTAGCAGGTCAAATTTTCAGTGGGGGCGCTATGCAGTTTTCAGACTAAAATTCAGATCTAGGTCAAACCAGCAGGAATTTGAACAGGGTTACAGTAGATTCAGTGAAGGGGAGGCCTGGTCTATGAAACCCAGCAATCATTTGGCCAAAGATAGGATGGTTCCTGGATTTAGTATTTTTTAAGGGTTTTTTAGTATTTTAAGGGTTTTCAAAAAAATGCAAGGAAAAACAGGTACAATGGATTCATATCTGTTAAAGAGAAGAGAATTACCTGTTGGATTGTACCTAGAAATTATTATAGAAGTATTAACTGTGATTATCCTTGCTATCCCTATCAATTCTGGAAGATCCAAGTGATTTCTATGACAGATGTAAGCCCCAAGCCACCAATGCGCCCCCTACCCTGCATGAGCAAATGTCAACAATATCAGATTTGCTAAGACAAGATAAAGAAACTAAATTCTATAGGAAAGTAAAAAGAAGTAATCATAGATGACAATGACACTAATGAAAACCCCCTGATCCAAGATGAAGATAACCGAATGAGTTGAGGTCCCCCTGCAAAAATGCTCCAGCCAAAACGCCCTCCTGTAGACAAGACAATGATAGAAGAAAAAATATAGATATCGTAAGAATTTCCAGAATGCTAGGAAGTAGAAGACTATCCAATCACCATTTGAGAATATCAGATGCAAACCAAATCGAAAAAATATCCACAGAAAAATCTTTCTATTATTTAGATCCAAGAGCCAAAGACCCTTTACAAATGAGAAGCTCTCTCCTTTAAATAGAAATGAGAGAACCACAATCATAACTAAATCCTAACCACTTTCAAAACGAGTGTCTAAGATTAAAATATAAAATATTCTAATCAATGGTTGAGATGAGCTCAACATAGAATACATGGATCAATATAACCATAAAGTACCAAAATGGACTAAAAAACCTAACAAGAGGGTACCCCACTCAGCAAGAAATAAATGAAGCACCATGGAGTGTTGAATAACTCCCTCTGGGTGTCCCCATGGCACAATAAAATAAAATAATATTTTCATTCTTTGACTTTGTGCCTCCTTGAGGAAATCGCGAGCCTCCCAAAAGCTCCAGAAAATAATATAAAATGCCCAAAAAATAGGTGTGGGCCCAATTAGGTGCTGCAACTGCTGGAGAAGGCATGGAGGACATCACTCTCATCATAATGACTCATCCCATGTCATTTACTTTCCTCAGTATCCGAAATCAATTTCTTCAATAACCATTTAATCATTTTTTAATATGCCTCGGGAAACATGAACCTGCCAAAACAAACTCCTAGGGTGCCTACGTTGTCAAACTAAGCCCACCAAGATCTCTGGGATGGGGGTATTATGTTACAAACAAGTGGTTTCACCCCTATTGTCCATACAACTCCCTAGGAGATCCAAATAAAACATCTCCCTGCTCAGACACATCATCCTGTGAAGCAAAACTGCATCAGAAAGGTAAAATGAGCCTGATCATCTCAGCAAGTGCCTGGAACTAAAAATAAACTATCTCATTAGACTTAGCGAGTCCAAATCCATCTATGGTGTATACTCATAACCCTCTCAGGTCTCTGCCTGATCATCAACAACATCCAATAAACAATATAATCACCTGTAAATGACCAGATACCAATAATATAACTCAGACTATCATCCATCTGATGGAAGTGCTACAAGGATAAGAAATGATCTATAAATCATTTAAGAAACAATCACAACAAGTAGGAATCATTTCACTGGTGGTACATCAACCAAATACATATATAGGGCTTTATTTATTATTACTCAGACTAGACTTTCAAGACTATACTCACTTCATAGTTGTAGTCAATTTGCTAATGAAGGGTGAAGGATGAAATTTACAAGGCTAGGGAAAAGGATGACTTCCTACTTAACATCATGACACTTTGGATATGGAAAGGAAAAACTCACTAAAACCAATGTCGGACAAACAACAACACAAGGAATGGCAGTGCCTCAAAAATGGTTGAGTTGTTTAGAGAGTGCTTATTCAACTTAGGCATCATGACTACATCAAGTTGGACCCAGGTTCATTAGGATCACCAATTTTATTTCCATGGACTTTTTTTCCTCTATGATCCTTTTGGGACTTCACCAATGCTTAAAAGCACAGCTAATTGCAGCTTTCATCTAGGACATATTTATATTTATAAGGTCAACAATATTTGGATATAGCATATTTTAACCATTGCTTTTTGGACCTTTTCTTATACCCTTCAAGGGGTATTTAGCATTTCATTGCTCTTGCCCTTTTTCACATATGTTAAGAAACATAGTTTTAGCATTTTCATTTTCCATGGGCGCATATATAACATTTCCAATACAGGTAGTACATGAGCTTTCAATTTTAGCCAAACATCGAGACAACCGACCAGAATTATTTAGGCATACAATCCAACTCACTAAAGGAAAGTTATTTCACCAACTCAGAGCCGAGACACAATATAAACAGGGATGTTTGTCCAACAAAAGTTCTAGTGGGGGAAAAAGGTCCTCCATGCCATAAGTCAAGAAGTCAATCGGGTTGAAAACTAAACTGGAAGGAAATGGATGGGTGGAGATAGTGAATAATGAAGCCAACACTAGCAAGCCAAAATAATGGTGGGGATGACTACCTCTATTCTCCCTAAGGAGGTTAAAACCAATGAGTATAGATCAGGAACTTCCAAGTCTAAGTAGGGACATCAATACATAATACAAAATACATCGAAGTCCATATAATTATGACTACCAGATCATGACACCACAAGTTAATATATGTCACAAATATGAGTATAAGAGCAATGATAACCACAACAAAATATAAAAAGTTGAGTCATAATCATGCAATATAATCCATCTGAAACACCATCTGTCCAATGAGAAAGCATTGATATAAAACTGGGCATCAATAACTTCTTTGTAATGATTAAATGGCTACATCGGTCCTCAAATATGAGTGTCTTGAGACTCAGTCCTGACATTGGAGAGTACAATAGTCCACTAATACAATAATGATTCATCAAAACTGCTCATCTCAGCATCTCATAAGTAAGAGATCTAGTTGAAAAATGTATTGTGTCTGAAAAATAGAATATGGTAGCCTTACTACTATATATGTGATAACAAGGTTCACAAATGGTACATGTGTAAAATTTCTGATTACTATTTATTGCTTTCATTCACAATGTTATGAACTCTGTGGAATATTCATAAACCATTTAAGCAGCCACCAGGTATAACAGGAAAACAAAAGACATACACACCATACCATATAAATCAACCCGACTTAGTTCATGACGCTGAGTGAGCCATTAAAATTTACAATTTACACCAAGTTAAACATCTGCAGTCTTTGAGGACATAAGTCCTTGATTACCTTAACCATGGGAAGTACTTGGGCTCAGCCCAGAAACTTATTGTGAGGAGTACCACAGGAACCCCAAAGTAGCTGGCCGCTAAGAGGAATCGCCAAGTGAAATGGGAAACGACCCCCACCGATTGACTAGCACTCCCATGAGGAAAAAGAAAAGTGTTGTCTTCTGGCAGTCTTGGTGGTTGAGTGACCACCTGAAGCCAATAGGAAGCCATTGAAAATGGGGTCCAAAAATCATTACCACCATTTTGACATACAAATCTGACACAATTGATCCCTCATGCTCTTCCTCACGCCTAAGAGGTGAACCACCACAGTACAGGTCATTAAACTGACATTGTTGAGACCATTCTCGACAACCTTCTACACCATCAAAAGGCCACACAACCTCTGATTCAGATTCAAACTCATATCAGTTTGAGCCATATCTACACACTATACCATCGAGCCCCATGGTTGGTGCAAACCCGGAGCCATTTTTCAACGTAGTAATTGCTAGTGGACCCATGTCCACACTAGAAACCACCACCAACACCGCTGCAGGTGGTCCCAACACGGTCATGCAAACCATCATAAGCCAGCTACCACCACCCATATTGACCAGTCAAGTTGTCCCACCTACAACACATGGGTGAAGTATGCCTTTAACCCACACTATCCCTCTTGGGATACATGGGGGCAGTGGCCCTTCCACCTACACTACCCCTTTTGTCATACATGGGGGTAGTGGCCCTTCCACCCACACTGTCCCTCCCACCATACTTGAGGGCATTGGCCCGTCCACAATTGTGCCACAAGTACCCCCAGTTATGTAGGTGCATCATGTCCCTGCAAACCCCACCACCATGGAGGCCCCATCTCACATCAACCTTGGGTCAAACCTTCCTTTCATGGCACATATCAACTTTCCTGACTTGGCTCAGTTAACAAATGACCCTATCCGCCATCAAACTTATTGGCCTCCCATGCCAACCAAAATCCCTTCAGACATACCCAATTTTGAAGGGAAAGTGGGGAAGTGCCCCCAAAAACACATCATGACATTTCATCTATGGTGCTCATCGAATAGCATTGTAGATGATTTGATCAGGCTAATACTATTCCAATGCACCCTCATAGGTGCTACAACCAAGTGGTACATTAAGATACCACAAGCCAAGTACCCGAATTTCAACTCATTGGCTTTCATGTTCCTGCAATATTTCCAACTCTCCATTAGATATGATGAAGGGGTGGAGATCTTGTTATCTTGCCACTAGAATACTACGACCCACATAATCAACCACATCCATGAGTGGCAGCAACGCCGTAGTTTGTGTAAGATCCAACTTGATGAAAAGATCTTCCTGGATTGGTTCCTTTAACCTTGCTCCCACCTATAGCAAAGGATGTCGCATCTGAGCATCCCCAATCTGAAGAGGAGGCCATCTTGAAAGCCCAGTAGTTTGATTTGATCTATGCACAATATGGATACCTTTACACCGTCATTCCAAACACTCCTTGTACAGGCACCTCCTATTGGGATGCACCGGGGGAATCCCATGCTGCTGATGGCATCATAGGTTCTGTCTCTCACCAACCACAACACTGTTCGACACCACCTGCAATACCACCACAATCAAGCAACATGGATAGTGTTTCCTACCAAAACCAAACTCCAGACTATGTAAGAAGGATGTCCCAGTTCGGAGCCACAACTTCTTATGCACAATGTGTGCCACCGCAATAGGCTCAGGCCTTGGCTTGGCCAACACAACAATACGTGGGACAAATGCCCACATTTGTGGCACCAACACCCACCCAAGTATACNGTTGTTCAAGCCCCCCCCCCCGCCCCTGCTCCACTGGCTCCATTGGGATAGGTGTTTGCACAAAAAAACTGTCCCAACCAGCCAGCCCCCAATAACCAACAAGGGAAATCCAGGAATAAATGACCCCAAAACCAAGGCAACAATCAACTGCAAGGAGGTGTTCAACAACCAAATCCTTCCAACAATACCGTGGTGAACTAGCCAACCCAAAATCCTCAATGACCTAATGCACCGAGACACAACGCTCCATTGCGGACAAACCAAATGTGCACACTATGTGAGGTCTATGGGAACTACACATTCGAGTGTCCCTTCATGGGTCATGCTAAACAAGCCATTAGAAATGAGGTTCAACATGCCACCAATACAATGGACCAAGCCCAACCCAACCCGGTACCATAAGGACCTCCTCCTATGGTGCTCCAAAACCCATTACGAGTCCAAGGATTGGTGGAAACCGCACCCCCTCCCCAACCCAATCCTAATGCTTTGGGGGAACCTCCCATGGTAGAAATTGGTGTCCAACACCTGCTAGCTATGACAACTAAAGAGGTTAATCTACAAAATAGACAAAATTAGTAAGGAAACAACACCGAACCCACTAACACATCAACGGAATCTACATCTAAAACAGTCAATGCACCTCTTCAGTTATCGCCTTTCCCGCACCCCCCCATACCCCGGGTTGCCAACAACGCCATAGCTAGAGCTGTTGTCAGCTACATCATCTTGGATGATTTTCCCCAAACACCTACCACCATGTTCACTCTTGAGGTACTCAAAACTTTCCCAATGCAGTGAAAATCCTTGCTAGCCACCCTTAGTTCCATGGACCCCTCTGACTCCAAGTTGATCACATTCGACACGGAGAATGGAGAACCACAAATGCCATCAACCATTGCCTTCCAAATCCTGGTGTCTATTCGAAATTTGGTCGTGCACTGGTGCATAGTGGATGAGGGGGAATCCATGTGCCTTAGCCATCAAAGTTTTAAAGCATTGGTTAAAGTCCTAGACTGACTCTGTCAGTTCTTGCTTTATCTCTTAGATCTCCATAATGCAATGCGATTCATATTTAGGTTTTTTGAACCTAGAGATCATTGTAGCTTGGATCTCATCGAATCTCTTCTGTGGTATTTTGGTCGATGTAGTATAGAACTTCATAAACCAATCCAGTGCGTGACCTCTTATAGTCATGATCATGTGCACCTTCCTTATGTCCACATTATGAACTAAGCGAACCATCCAAAAAGATTCACAAAGGAACCAGTGATGCTATGGGTCTTCTGTTCCATTCCCAATGAATGTAGGTAACCGAATATCCATCCCATCCATTGATTCGATGTCTGGGTTCTCCCAAAGGAGGTGAACCCTCTTTCCTTCTGGTTGCAGTACTAGCACTATCGGTATATCAGTCCTTTCTAGGGATGAGAATCTTGATCTTGTCTCCGATGATACTCCTAGTGTACTGTAGTTGCGTCCTGATCTTGGTGTCTTTGTAGACTCTTACAATTCCTTTGCTCCTTTTGATATCAAGCTATAGTCCTCCTCTTCATCGCAAGACCCTTCATCTTCATGCAACCCAAGTTTGTGTTCATTCTCCTTGAACAAACTAGGATTTTGTCGCCCTCTTTTAGTCTTTATTCTTTTCCTTGATCTGAATCTCCTTCCACTACTTAGGAATCTAGCTTCTAATTCAGGTTCTTTATTTCTAGGGAACATCTCAATCCACCCTCTCCCATTTTCTTAAAATATCACCTGTGACATAGCCTCCTTTACAGTTATGTGACTCAACTACTCAATGGAAAGACACCCTTCTCATAGATGAGCATATTAATCCATGTACTGATTGATAGCAAATATCTTCTTCAGGGTCCTTGGAAAAACTTTCTTTTAGCCTCACTATATGAGGTTATAGTATCTACTACAAAATCAATGATATATCCTTGCACGATACTATCAACCCAAAATTCAATAGCTCTAGAGATGACATTACTTACATTGGTTACCTCAAGAACCAACCGATCATTCCATTTGACAACTTCCCTCCTTTGGAAATTTATGTGTCTAGTCGCCAATCTTGACAACCACTCATGCAGTATAACAGGGAATTCTACAAAGAAGAGCTCATGGATATCAAAATATATATACTCATCTACCCATATTTATGCGCTCAATCATGATCCTACGCTGTCCTCTTGCATGAATGCCATCATTTTCGAGTCCAACCAATCTTCTTTATCTTTCTTCATTGGGTGCCACAACATTTACCTCAACTCAAATTATTAAGGGTCCTGACAATGAAACCATTTTTTGGCTTCTATCACCTTCCTGTCACGACTTGCGGTTCAACAAAACCAAAATACCAGTAATAAACCACAATACATCATCCTGACAAAGAAACTCTCTCAGCAATAGCTACGAGGTAGGAACAGTATCACCTGAGATATCTAATGGGTAACTTCCAGAACCATGTTTCCACAATTTCCAAGGGATTATAGTCCCTTGGCATGCGGCCAAGGCGCTCGCTGAAGGCAGCTTGGATGGTTGGATGGTTCCTGTGCGACTGAACACAACTGTATGTCAGTGTGTGCGATGCGACCTTGTCCTTAACCTTAACAACTGGTGCAGCTTGTGTGACATAGCAGATTCCTTAAACTAACAGGTCATTGCGACTTATGTTTTAACTTAGGAAATTAAACACAAACTTGCTTACACATCCCAACAATGCCTTAACAATTATTCATTCACTGATTAACAATATGGTGCTTATGCATTCAACAGTATCTTGTCAACACACATTAAGAAAATAACAAACATTCACATCAGTATATACAACATCAATCAACCATTTAAACACAAGGAATAACATGGAAACCCATTTGGGAAAAACCACCAAGGTGCTCTTTATCTAGCATGAGAAATTGATAGAGTACCTTGCAGTGTGCGACTTGAAAACTGATCTTATGATATGTCTTTTATGACTCATACTTCTTGCTCTCATTCTCTCTGGTTTATTATTCTATCTACTACTACTAATTTGAACACAGCCTGGATCGCCTCTTCTATCTACCATCTGCACACTCAACTGCAGATTCCTTCTATTCCTAGCGGTCTGCGCACACAACTGCAAGATCCATGGCTCAACAGCCTGCTACTACTACTAGAATCCTCTCTAACTCTTCCCTTCTGATAACTATAACTCAAACACAGAAAAAATGGCGTCCTTGGCTCTAGACAACTAGTTAATAACCAATAGCGACCCAAGATAGCCAACAAAAACGGCCAATAACAACACCAACAAAATCCAACCCTTATACTGAATGGGTTTTTCTTATTTATAACTTCTATCAGACCATGCAGGGTCAACTACATACTTCTCATTAGTTACAGGTCATGATCAGCCATCAGAATAGGTTATCATGGACTGACACAATGCATTATCGGCTTGACTTTCAAAATATTCCTTCATACGTGCATTGCCGCAGGCTTACACCATATTTAACGGCCATGGTATTCGCTTGTCGCTTTCAAGCCATTATCACTTGTATGCCTATACTCTTTCCTTTCCTCTCTCACACACATCTTTCTTCCTCCTGTGCTGATCCCTTTGCTTCCTTCACGACCTTCCTTCCTTCCTTTCGCGCGCGCGACATACCTTCGTTTGCTTGCGCGGGAACTTCTTTCCTGTCTCCTTTCCTAGCCAAACATTGGTCATGATTTCCATATTATTTCTAAATAAATATTTCTCAATATGTGAACCTATGAAATAACCACATGTGGTTATTTATCTCTTGTTTCTCCTCCTCCTGGATCTCGAGCTCCCATCAGTAGAACTGGAGCTTTATGAACTTGACTGCTTCTTCTCTTTCTCCTTTTGCTTCAAATATTTCTTCTTGCTCTATGATTTATTTGATACACTAGAAACAAGAGCTTGATCTTTGGATTTGATGATGGTACCCATTTGTATGAGATTGTCCTGTTCATGATTCAAAGACTCCATGAAATCTTCTAGCGCATGAATCTTCCAATTTCTAGTTGTAAGTATGGTTGAGTGGAATGTAGAAACATACAATGAATACTTAGGCCCTAACTTAGAAAGGATAGACAAGATAAGATGGTCATGTTTCTTCTCTATTCCACAATGTTTTAGCTGGAGTACTAGCACTTTCATCTTGGTAAGGAAGTCTTCAATGGTCTCGTAGTGAGCTGGGCTCAGAGAGATTAGCTCATTCTTAAGAGGATGGCCTCTCATTTCATCTGTCTTCTTAAATAGTGACTCAAACTTGAGCCAAACTTGATTCGGTGTACCAAGAATTTCTCTATGAAATATAATTTCCCTTGAAGTGCTGAGCTAAAGCATACCGAAGGCTTCATCAAGCCTATTAAAATACTTATCTTTCTCCACAATAGAATTTGGCTCGAGTTCAGTCACCATGGTGACTCGATAGAGGCCCTTGGACCTCAACTAGATGACCATATTGGCCTTCCATTCAAAATAGTTGAATGGAGTAACTAGAGTTTGCGTTTTGTCCATATTGCTTGTGCAACCTGTGACAAAAAAAGTTGTTCAAGGCAAACACTCAAGTTTTATGGAAATGTACCCTAAACAACAACTCAAACCTCACAAGATTTGTTTGCAGCTCCAAATAGCTCTGATACAATGTGATAATTTTCTTCATAGTGAGATCTAGAATCTAGAGCAATATTCATAGTCAAAGAATTTGACAAAATGTACAAGAGAACAACAAAGAGATAGAAAATAACTAGAATAACAAATATGAAAGGTGCTAATTATTGATCATATTATTACTATACATCTTGTATATGTTATGGTACACATTTATAGTACATTGAAAAAATTCGTGAGGCTCTGGAAGCCAATTGGGAAAGTACAAGTGTCATGATGAGATTTGACCTCAATCCCCCCCAGGTGGACCAATAGAGCTCCAACTCAGCACAAACAGTCATGAACCAAGATGTGAACATTGGTGAAGTGTTATGGGTCATTAACGAGTCCTAGAGAAGCATGAGTGAGAATATAGAGATGAGTGGGAGGTTCAAGGTGGTAATAAATGCTCATAGGAGAGCTAAAATAGGAAAAATACACCACTAGCGCCCTTAGTCAAATTTGGATCCCCAAAATCAAGGAGGTATCACCCCAATGAATTAATGAGGGTGCAAATGGGATAGGTTGACCAAACTAGAGTGCTGCTGTAGGTGTGAACAAGCCAAAATAACCAAATATCTTGGTCAATTAACTCCGCTAAGTCTAAACCATAGGATATCATTGTATGAAGGAAAATTAAGTTAACCTAAGGTCAAAAGTATGTACTAAGGATGTATTAGTGCTCCAACATCCACCTGCAATTGCCATTAGAGATCCCCCTCAACAATAGCTAACAAAGACAATGACGCTCACGAGAAGAAAATGAATTACTTGTAGGTTTTCGAAACCTCTTGGGAAGCACCCAAAACCTAGCTCAATCGCTTCCCACAAGTAAAAATCTTCAACCAATATTACTCAACCCAATAGCATGGATTTATTACAATAATGACCAAATTCAATTAAATTTCTCTAAGAGTAAGTTATAATTAACCCAACATTTCCCCCTTTAAGCTTGACTTGAAAATGACAATCTTCTCCCATTTTAACTTCTATCTCGCAAGAATCTTCCTCCCTTGTCACCCAGCACTACACTCAACTTCACCCATGAGCTACCAAGGGTATGCTTTCCTATATTGGCCTTCTAATCGTATTTCCATTTCTAGTGATTATAAATCCGTTAATAAAACATTGCTTCACAAACATTTCTACATGAGCATCTACTTGATCATATGGTAATAACCAAACACTCTTGCACCAAGTACTTGAATTATGTTTCTCAATCAACTACAAACTTGAATTTCTACTCCAATTGATCCTTTTTCATAGCTGATAATAGAATTCATTTTTTGATCCACTCAATCGCTCTGCATAGCTGAAAATGGACTGCAACATCTGCTCCAGTTGAACTCTTTAGGAAGGTCGACAATAGACTTTACAATCTACTCGAGTAGCTCCCTATGCACAATTCACAACAAACTTCACCATATAATCTAGTCAAATTGTCTTTGTGTTGCTTCAATTATCTCCTTGGTTTCTACTAGCACATCCCCCTTGATCATATTTACATCTACATCAGCAAGAAAAAAAATTTCTAGCAAATTCTAACCCTCAACAACACAAGCATACCTCTTAAGCCAAACAAAATTTGTTGTGTAGTCAAGCAATGAACTAGTTGAATACCTAGTCAATTTTAACCACAAATTCTTAGTGAACTTGGTATTTTCAACTCAATTTCCCTTCCATGACTCCATCGTCAATATTGACCTTGACTTTCTTGAAGTATCCTATTAGTATCACAATCCTAAGTCGACTCCATCGACTAGTCGACCAATTGATAAATCTACTATTAGGTCCCACCGATTACTCGGTCAACCACTTTACCATCAACCATTCTTCAAGCCATCAACCATCACTCAATCCACATTCTTATCAATATGTCTACCATCAATCAATCCACTTTCCCATCAACCATCCATCAAGTTTCCAATCAGTGGCTTATCCACATTCTCGTTGACCCTAACCGTGATAGATCACGATTACTATTATCGGTCCATCAACTTCACCAATTTGACCATTCACGACTCTTGACAATTTTTTCCACTTCAACCATGGATTTGAAGCTTTAAATTTAAACATTTTGAAACATCTCATTCAACCAAAAACTAGATCATGCATATCACTATTTATTTCTTCCAGTCGCTGAATTTGCGTTTATTCATTAATCTAGCACCATCTTGAGAGTACCCAAACACAACATCCACCAATATATAAAGATGTAAAACACACACACACACACACACACACACACACACACACACACATATATATACCTACACTCCATGTATCTTTATCATTCCTCAAACCTATTGTTTATGTTCCTTAAATCGTGTTGACCCATTATGTTAATGGATCTTACCACACCGATTAACACTCCATCATGAAAATTTAGGTGATTGAAAATTTTTGTTCAACTAGTAGATCATCAAAACAACTTTGTATACACTCTACCATGTATATCCAACAAAACAGATCTTAATTAGACCACTCTCATTGTAAATTTAGAGTCTACCAAGCTCTAATACCATGTTGACATTTCTTGGACACAACGACATTACTAACAGAGTAGAAACATATAAGAATAAAGAAACTTATAATATCATACACATCATTAACACCATAACTTATCTTGGAAAACCCTTCTAAGAAAATCCAGTAGAAGATATCTTCATTGTGCCCCTTGGGAAAATCCATCCAAGGCATGGTTAACTATGGCTCTACTGGCCACAGGAACCCTGTTGATATTGCTCCGCATTACACAAACTTTAATTTGAATATTTTGGATTGTTGGCATTAAAATCAATAAAAGCAACTGTTATAGCTGATTTCACCACTCCAGGTGAATCACACTTTGTATGGCCTTCCCCTTTCCCGCAGCAGACTCCTTAGATCCCATGGACCATTTTTTGTCCTTTGATGTTTCCTTGACCATCCCTAAAAACATGTGAAAAATGATACACACGACTTTTAAACCTATAAGCGCATATATACGTGGGTTTGACCACTAAAACCACGTACATCGGGATGTGTACAAAATCCAAATCCTTTTGGAGTTTTCATTGACATGGATCCGACTCACTTGACTCTTGGCCTTCCCTATGCCTTGACATCACTCGAATTCAACCTTTCATTACCCCTTTGAAAAGATATATAAGGAACCCCTTAGTACATTAAAGGCATAAGAGAGAATTGAGAGCAAAGAAACTATAGTCCATTGTTGCTGAAACGTATGCTTGAGTCTGCATCCCTTTGTTCCTTGGAGCACTTTTTTGTTCTTCCCAAGCTTGCCTTTTGCTTGTGAGCTTGCTATCTAGAGATGGACGATTGAAGTGGTGGAGGCCCAAGTGGGGGATTTAGTTTCTCCGGTTCGTAGACGTGCCGACAAAGGTTGTATCTTGTAATCTCTGATTTATATTAATAGAAATATCTTTTCCTATCCAATAATGTGTGTTTGAATGAATATTTTATCCATTGGATTATGTCAAATGCTTATACATTATTTATTATATATGCTAGAATAGATCTAATACCATGATATATATAACGCTTGTATTGTTTACTTGTTGTTGAGGAAGTAATCTATCAATTCAAGATAAAGTTGGAAAGCTCAATGGGGATCTACTTCAACCATCTGGAATAATGTATGAGGTATGATCCTTTAGTTTTAGACATTTAATTTCCATTGCATATTGGAAAGGATTGATTTCTAGAGTCAATTTTTCTGTTGTGGTACCCCAAGCCATAGGAATTTCTCTCCGTAACAAAATTGGTGACTCTGCTGGGGAGTTCCTAGTAGTTGTCCTTTGGGGGTTGTTTTATCGGCATTCAATGAATTTGAATTGCTCTTTCTCCCTTGTTTCTATGTCGGGTCTGGGGGCATGTTTGCCTGGTAGTGTCTGATTGGTGTGAAGTTTGTCTCATCCTGTCTGTTTGCCTTGATTTTATGCACCTTTCTTCCTGTACGTGAGTTTTTAACTCACAGTCGCGTATACATGCAGTTTTCTCTTCGATTTCCATGTATACACGCGAGTTTACTGTGAACAGTCACGTATGCCCTTATTTTTTCCTTTTTGTGGAAGTTAAATGGTTGCTGGGTGAAGTTTGATGATTTCTTAGTCTCCTTTGGCACTGCTTGAGTCTGTTTATACCTCTGTTTCTGACCAGAAACATTTTTTTTAGGCTAATTTTTTTTTAAGAAGGTTCTTGTTATGGAATTTTTGATTTTTTGTTTGAGATTAGTGCATTAGAGTTCTTTTACCTTAGTGCTTTGCTTGAGTGCTGTTTGTGTGTGCTTGTAGAGTCTAGGGGTCGTAGAATCATTCTTTGTCTTTTTGCATCTCATTTTATTTCACAAAATCCCAAAACATTTGCTTATCATCATGCATTGCATTTTGCATTTTGCATTGTACTTGCACTAGATTTGCTTTGGAATATTAGTTAGGACTTCATATAGGAAAGCTTGCATTCATCATTTGAAGAAAAATTGTGCATTTCACATAGTAGCATACCCTGTTTTCATGGACACAATTCATTTGCATTGATTGTTAGGTGTGCATTTTACTTCATGTTGTGTCATAACACCATTAGTTGCATGGACATATCTCTCTTTTGAGCAATAAATCCAATTAAAATCAATGCTAAATTAAAATGAACTACACTCTTTTCTTTAATAGGGTGCATCAACAAGCTTAGGTTTTAGGATCTTGGAATAGTTCATTGTAAGTAAATTCTCCAAGATCACTAAACAACATGTATGTGTCTGTCCAGGTGAGTGTGTGAAATCCTTGGTATAACCAGTGTTTCTCAGGATCCTCCTCTCAAAAGGGAGTTAAGCACGAGGCAGTGTGAGTGGTTATTGATTGGGATGACCCCTAGTCATAACTGAGTAGCACTGGAGATATTTCCAGGATTGTATTCGTATATGGGGGCTCTTTCGAGAGTTTCGGGCTTTGCTACAATGCCCATACGGTCAATCCCTCCTACGACTGTCCACCTGAGCATTGATTATATTGAGGTGACCTTAGTGGCCTTACCTAGGATATCGAGGGGGTACTTTGCAGGGGTTATTCTTCGGGTGTCCCGGCCAGGTTGGGGTCGGACAGGACAGTCGCTTTATGCGTTGAAGATAAGGGCCACAATAATTGGTTACGTACCTTTGCTTGTAGTGTATGGGAGTCTCAAGCCTCTCCTAGGCGAGACATACACGCTTCATTCGGGAGATCACTTATCTAGCCCTTGTTTTCTTGCATTTGGCTTTAGATTTTATTAGTGATTGCTATGTGCACGATAGTTGGCCTAGGGTTTACGTAAATAGAGATTCTTTTCTATTTTTTGAGTCATTGTGGATTCGAGTGTGGCTCCTCGCCGTTCTCGTCATTTAGTAGGAATTCCACCTTCTACTTCTCCTCCTCCTTTGGGAGAGAGACCTAGACAATCTAGGTGGACTATTTCGCACATTGATTCACACACCATGGGAGACCATTTAGAAGGTATTTCTGAACCACCTTCTCCCATTCGTGTAGACGATGGGGAGTTTACTCCTAAATACGATCCTTCACCTGACTTGGCTTAGTTAGGTCCTATGATTTCTGAGATAGGAACCATGCATGATAGACCTACTCACTCTAGGGTTGATTCCCCTTTGACGCATTACCGGTATGGAGTGCCAGAGGACGCCGAGACTCATTTTGAACCCGCCAGCACTAGCTATGGTAGTTATGGTATGTCTGGTTTTCCTACACATGATTTGGCATTTCATGTTGAATCTGACTTCGAGCCTAACACTATGCCTGGGGGCACTCTCATTCCTTACCATGCAGAGAGGTTTGGGAGCACTAGTCACACTGCACCTTCCATCTTGGTGGTGGAAGTTACATCACATATCCCTCCTAGGTCTAGGGTTAGTGATCCTATTAGGATACCAGATCCGAGATGAGTGACGATAGGGAATAACACGTACATTATTAATTAGATTCCTTCATCCTCTGTCCCTATTTCTTCAAATGTTCACCCTCCACCTTATTCATGTGGTCCTTCGAGTCGGCACATGGCTACGAGTCAGGTCCGTACTGCAGTTACTAGACCAATTGTGTCTCAGGTTTACATACCGCCCATTGCTTTGGGAGGTTATGTTCATACTTCTATAGGTCATGTTACTAATTTTGGGGCGTATATCCCTACTTCTGGAGCTTATCTTCCTACTGACATAGTTTCTCATGGGACATCGCATGCGATGACTTATGGACCCTATTATGGGACGCAGTATGTATAGCGTTCTTCACCTTATGGCGGTGGGTATCAACAACCTGCTTACTCTCCTAATTACAGATTTGTAGCTCCTACTAGTCAAGGTCCACCACACTATGGTGCTTCCATGCCACCCTATATGGGTCATATGGGAGGGGGGCACTATGGCCAAGGCCATGGTGGTAATCAGACCTATATGAATCAGGGAGCAGTCCATCGACCTCATCATCCTAGGCTCCCTTTCCTCATGATGCTCAATATTCTTGACTTGTTGAGATTGACAAACGATCCTATAGCTCATGACCTGGCTTGGTCGGCTGTCCCTACCAAGATTCCTTCAGACATACCTAAGTTCGAGGGAAAACTGGGAGAGGATCCGAGCAAACATGTTACTACATTTCACCTATGGTGCTCTTTGAATTCCTTACATAAGGACTCAATCCGTTTGAGACTATTTCAACGCACCCTTACAGGGCCTACCGCGAAATGGTATATAGAGTTAACTAGGGGAGCTTTCACTTTGTTCGACGACCTTGCAATGACTTTTCTTAATCACTTCCAGCTACCAGTGCGTTATGACGTTGGTACTAAAATCTTGTCGACATTTCGGTAAGATAAAGCCACACATATCTCTGATCATATTCAAGAGTGGCATAGACAGAAGAGGTTAATTAAAGCCTTTATACTGTCGAAGTTCCTCCTCGAGTGGTTCCTCAAGTCGTTATTGCCATATATAGCGAAGGATGTTTCCACATCCGGAGTGCAGAATGAGGAACAAGCGATTTTTAGGGCACAAGAACTGTACTTGATCTATGCTAAGTCCGGTTTGTAATATGAGATTATTCCAAATGCTCCACATTCCAGTTTCGACCCCAAAGTCAAACCTGGACCACATGCCGATGGAATTGTGGGTTGTGCAAGTTTGAAACCTGTGGATTTGGTTGCAAAACAAGTTAGTCAATTGTCAATCGAATAATCTGCTTTGGGACAAGCTACGACTTTGTCTCAACCACCCAAACAGTGAGTGTACTTTCTGTGCAATCATCGGACCAGAAGGGTAACCAACAACCTGGACGGGATAGAAAAAAGGGTAAAAATAATCGTAAGGGTGGGAATAAGAATAAGAATGCTAATAGTAATGACAAGAATGGCTGGAATGATGGGGGGGACAAGTAAGATAAACATAAGGTTAAGTTCCCTTGCAATTTATGTAAGTACGATCACCTCACTTACTTGTGCCCTTGTATTGAGGAAGCTTCGAGATTCTTGGCATACGGCCCAACTGTGCTAACTAACCCTTTACTGCATAATAAAAATATGAACTTGAAGTCCCATGACCAGTCTGGTGATGATCAAGATCTGTTGGAGAGTAGTGGTCATGGGTGCATTAACATGGTCCATGCTGCAAAAATTGTGACCCGTGCAAAATATTATGGTTTGTCACAACCCAGCCCAGGAAAAGAGCCTAATCCACCAGGGTCCCCTTTGCATATTGAGAAACCTATGGATAAACCTGAGATTGCACCTCACATTCCTAAGGGAGTCCTTAAGCGTTCAGATCATAATCCAAATGCCCAAGCCACCCAGAACTATTTAGTTGTTGAGGATTTGGGCCACACTCCTTGTGTGATGTCTGCATTGGAAGTGCTTCAGAGTTGTCCTTCACAAAGGAAGGCATTGCTTTCTGCCCTAGGTGTGAATGATGATGATTCTTCCTCCATGATCAAATTGGAAACCGTAGGACTTCAGCCTCGCTTGCCCTACTATGTGATCATCAAGCGCACTACTACTGAAGGCACTGTGATTGATGAAGGCACTGCTGATTCTGTGATGTCTTTATACTATTGGAAGGGTCTAGGTTCCCCTGAGCTATCTAAATTAGCGACCATGTTAACTACGTTCGATGGGAGATCTTTTAGGCTGCATGGAATCCTCCGTTCCCTTAAATTTCATTTAGGAGGGAAGACCATTGCGATAGAGGTCGAGGTGGTTGATGCGCCCCTTGACTACAATATCTTGCTGGGTAGGAACTGGATGTACAGTATGCAAGCTATTGCTTCTTCCTTGTTCTGCATTGTATGTTTTCCACATAATGGGAAGATCATAGCAATTGATCAAATGACATTCAAGAATCCGTCTGTTACCACATCTTCGGGAGCTTCGGTCCCAATCGTTGAACACTCTTAGCTGGCAACTGGGAGTGTGGGTGTAGGCATGTACCCATCCCTCATGGGAAGCTTTAGTTGTCCTGCACCGATCCTTATGATAGGATCTAGTTCCGATGAGGCTTCGACATCTACGAGATCGGTGTATTTTTGCATAAATCATATGGAAGATCCTTGGATTCTTCCTACATCGAGTACTTCGAGTGAGCCCGTCGTGATGGATGTGCTGTTGCCTACAACTATGATAGCTTATCAAGCTAATATCAAGTGTGTTGCAGAGCCTAGTCCTTCCTCTTCATGGATAGAGGAGGAGGACCCTTATGTGCTGTCGGCATGGGCTGTACAATCTTCTCACTCACACGACTGCCTTGATACGATTTTCCCTTATGATGAAGTGATTATTGAGGCTATGTCGGGAGTTGAGTCACCATGGGAGGAACTCCATCATAGATCGTACTTTCTTCTAGAGCTTGACCACTTGGACCATGAGGATTTTAGGGCAGTTCTTAGTCAGAGATTTGGTAGTCCTATGGTTCCATTAAGCTCTCCTGTTCCGATGGCTGATGGAAACATGGCGAACATATCTTCAATGATTCCTATCAATATCTCTCGCAATCTTGGCATGATAGAGAATGTCTATATTGGGGCGGAATGTTCCCATGCTGAGATTCTTGAATACACAGAGCTATTTAAGGAATTTCGCGATATTTTTTCTTGGTCTTATGACGAGATGCTAGGTATTGACCCTCATATTGTCGAGCATGAGATTAAGAATTACCCCAATGCTAAGCCTATTCGACAACGTTTACGTGCGGTGAATCCTAGGAAATAACCTGCGATTAAGGTAGAGATAGAGAAGCCATTGAAAGCCGGTTTCATCTATCTTTTTCCCTTGACAGAGTAGGTTTCAAACCCTGTTTTGGTGGATAAGAAGTAGGGAGTGATCCGCATATGTACTGATTTCTGTGATTTGAATCATGCCTGTCCTAAGGACAATTTCCCCACACCATTTATTGATCAAATTTTGAATGAGTGTGCGGGTAGCGAGGTGTTCTCCTTCATGGATGGATTTTCTAGATATAATCAGATACAGATTAAACCTGAGGACCAACATAAGACTGCATTTATTTGTCCTTGGGGAACGTTTGCATATAAAAAAATTCCTTTCGGCCTTAAAAATGCCGGAGCTACATTTAAGTAGGAAATGACCTTGATCTTCCATGATCTCAAGTTAATTATCGAAGTATTTTTGGATGAACTTGCTACTCATTCTCATATGAGAATGCATCATCCCTATCACTTGAGATTGGTATTCGAAAGATGCTGGCACTATTTGGTTAGATTAAATCCTCATAAGTGCATCTTTTATGTGAAGTCAGAGCATTTGTTACGATTCATCATTTCTAAAGAGGGTATAAGAGTTGACCCTTTGAAGGTTTGAGGAAATGCTTCAGTTGTCTCCACCAAAGAATATTCATCATCTTCAGTGTTTTCAAGGCATGGAAAACTTATTACAAATATTTGCTGTCAACTTTGCCAATTTGACTAGAGGCTTCATGCGTCTCTTGAAGAAGGACACCCCCTTTTATTGGGATGAGCGAGCCCAGGAGTCCTTTGATGCACTCAAGCGATCCCTAGCATTGGCCTCGGTGATTAGTCCCTTGGACTATAGCCTTGATTTTCTATTATATGTGGTCGAGTCATTAGAGACGATTGGTATGATTTTGGTTCAAGAGGATGAGGAGCTCTAAGAGCATGTCATATATTATTTGAGCCAGAACCTTATTGACGCAGAGATTTGTTATTCTCATGTCGAGAAATCTTGCTTTAGCTACCGTACATGTGGTTCAATGGTTGAGACATTATATTCTCCTTCGCCAGACCTTGGTTGTATCCCATGTCAATCCATTTCAATTCATCCTCATCCGAAGGATGATTGGGGGGAAATATAATAAATGGATTGTCATTCTGCAAGAATTCGATCTCGAGTTTGTTTCGGCAACATCAAAGAAGTCTTTAATTTTTGCAGAGCTTATATTGGATTTCCCGAGCGAGGCCGAGGAGTTGGTTTGTGAAGATACATTTGTCGATGAACACATCTTATTAATCTCAATGTTAGACCCATGGTATGGGGATATCATAATATATTTACAAACATTGAAGACCCCTACTCACCTCCTGTGAGATGAACGACGATGATTACGTCACGTCTCTAAGAACTACCTCATAGTGGATAACACTTTGTACTGCCGTGTGGTAGATTCCATTTTACGATGTTGTTTAACTCATGAAGAGGATGAGGTAGTGCTGAATGATTTCCATGGAGGGGCGTCTGGTGGTCATCTATCTGGGCTTTCTACAGCAAAATATTTTAAGAGCGGGTTATTTCTAGATGTCGATCTTTAAGGATTGTGTTGATGCGGTCAAGAGGTGCCACCCTTGCCAGGTGTTCGCATGTAATATGTGCTTGAAACCTGCCTCGTTACATCCCATTATCACCACCAGTCCCTTCACTAAGTGGGGGCTCGATTTTATGGATTGCAACCTAGCTTCGGCTGGGGGCACTGTCATATTATAGTGGATGTTGATTACTTCATGAAATTGGTTGAGGATATTCCTACAACAAAATTTGACAGTGAGACAGTCGCTCACTTCGTATTCAACCAAATTATTACTCAGTTCAGGATTCTGAAAGAGCTTGTCACTGACCATGGCTCGCACTTTCAGAACCATATGATGGAAGAGTTGGAATCGAATTTAGGGTATAAGCGAGAGAATTCCTCTTCTTACTACCCTCAAGAGAATGGACAGGTAGAGGCTGTGAATAAATCACTCAAATCCATTCTCCAATGAACCATTGCAAAAAGAAAGAACAATTGGCACATCATGTTATATCCTACTTTGTGGGCATATCGAACCGCTGTTAAGACTGCCACTGGTTTTTCTCCATATTAAATTGTACATGGAGTGGAGTCGATATTTTTGATTGAATGCAAGATTCCTTCTTTGAAGCTAGCTGTAGAACTCTTACCAGACACTTCACCATTGGAGGAGCATTTGGTTCACCTTGAGCAACTTGATGAGCAGCATTGGGATGCAATGGTGGCTCTAGAAGTCAATAAACATTGCATAAAGGCCCAGTATGATAAGTCTATCCGTCCAAGGATGTTTAGTGAAGGAGACTTGTTCCTTTTGTGGGATCAACCGAAAGAACCCTTTGGGGTAGGGAAATTTAATCCTATGTGGCATGGTCCTTACATGGTCAAGCGTGTGTTAGAGAAGGGTGCGTATGAGTTAGTGGATTACGAAGGAATGGCCTTGGCGGAGCCTAGAAATGGGCTCTATCTCAAGAAATACTATGCATGATCTTCAGCCAAGGCTGCTTATTGTCTATTATTGTATAGATTTGCATAGTTAGGTATTTTTCTTATCATGATAGGGTTTGTGATTATTTTCCATTTCCTTTGGAAGATATCAATGGAATCTTCCACCTACATAGGATTCACGGATGGTGCAAGCTGTCACACTCAACACTCAGCCTCTGTTGCTTGGGTGATTTATACTCCTATGGGTTAGGTACTGTCTTCAGGAGGTGTATGTCTACGGCCATCTTCCAACAATGTTGCTGAATACAATTCTGTTATCGAGCTTCTATGGGATTCCATTTCACATAGAGTTGTCTCTCTTGAGGTACGTCTTGATTCAGAGTTAGCACTTTCTTAGCTCAATGGTTTGTACCATGTTAGAGATCTGACATTATTGAGAATATTCTTATGTGTGAGATTGTTAGAACAACAATTTGACAATATAAAATATATACATATTCCAAGAAATAATAATCAAGTTGCTGACTCATATGCTAACTACGTGTTAGATTGGCATTTGTTTCATTCACAATAAATTAATCATGTGCACAATTTTTACACATGTAAATAAATAAACCGATCACCATAAAACTTTTTATATACATCCAAAATGTGATAATACATAGTGTCATGATAAAAAATTGGGGCTTTCAAGCCACCAACATATAATACATGGTAGTACAAAATGTATACACTCCCAGGTGTCTAATCCTGTGGAGGAGGAGGGTTGTGATCATGGAAGGTCACTATGGCTCTAGCTAGCCGTCAGAATAATTGCATCCATGCGTGTGGTACACCCACCACCTGCCGCTGCATAGCCTCAGGAAAGTCCTCGACTTGCGCCAAGGGAACCCTATGTGTCAGTCTCACAAAATTGGTATGAATGCTCTGGAGCATCTACTCTGCATCCACACCCATGATGTCATCTCCTCTTCCCCTCCGTCTATGATGAGGGAAGCCTTATGGCCACCGTGGTCCCACATCTGCACATAAATGGTAGATGTCACTATGTATTTTCATGCAAAAATATGTCTTTTTGATTCCATATAATCAAGAAAACACAAAAAAATAACTCAAAAATTTAAAAAAGAGAGGGTCGAGATTTGTCACCTATATCGCCATATGTCGATCCTGGTGGTAGCGGCATGTTCGGGTCCCCCCAGAAATCTATCCCTGCATAGGGGTAGTCATCGATGGCAACTATCTGTCGTCACCACCATGGAAAGAAGTCAGCTAGATACGGGTTGGCCACCCTACCACTCCCTAGTATGCGCATAGCATCTCCTCAATTCCATTGGGATGGATCTCAAACCCTTGTTAAGAGGAACATCCACTCTGGGGCTCAATCCTGGAACACGCTCGAAGAAAAACATGCTCAAAATACTGTTGAACCCGAAGTTCTGCACTCTACCTGCCTTACACTCATTGAGCTGATGTTTCATGTTGCTCAGTAGTGTAGTGCTCCAGTCGTAAATCATGGGTCTCATGCACTCCACTGCATAGAACATCAGAGGCTGCAAGGCCTGGTGGAGTGATGCCAAGCCTGCTATCCTGCCCAATGTCAATAGTATGGCCTTTAGGCCCAGCACCTGTATAGCGTTGGTAGGGACCTGACTCCCCACCTTCTCTGTGTCTGGATAGCAGTACACTGCAATGTACTCATCGATAGTTAGGCCACCTCCTGGCCCACCACAAGAACAAAGGTTCACCACTTCCCCTCGTCTAGAAATCCCAGTAATGAAGTATATGTCCTCCACCTCTATGGTGAGGGACATCCCATCTATCTGGAAGGACTCCAAGTCTGGATCCCAGTAATCCACCAAAATCTATAATAGTCTTGGTTTGGCCCTCAAACTGCCAAGAAGCCAAAACTTGTAGAGTCCACATGCACGTAGAGCTTGTTGAGCCATTAGATCGGCCCTTACTACTTCCTCTACCTCACCATGTTCACGCTCTCTCCACTCTAGGACCATCATGCACAAGAAATTGCAAATTTGACCAGTATATTATTGAAAAAACTTTATGCGCGGCCTCATACGTGACTATTTTCAAAACAGGCACGTATGTACATGGGTTTGAAGGAATTTTCCACATATATCCAGCCCTATACGTAGAAAAACCCTTGATTTTTGTGTGGGCCGCAGCGCCCATTTTAGTTTGGCCTAGAAAGCTTAATTGACCATGGAATTTCACAAAAAATGCATTAAAATGAAAGAGAATAGCATGGGTAAATACCTGAAAGAAACGGTAGTGGATTCCGCCGGCTGGATCTCCTGGAATTCGCTGTTGAAAATCTGGATCTCCTGGAATTCGCTGTTGAAAATTTGAGCTCAAATGGGTAAAAGTTTCAAATGTTTTATAATATTTTGAATTGTTTACTATTTAAAGAAAATTTTCAAATATTTGAAAATTTTTACCCCCTTTCCTATAGTTTCGACATTTTCTAACCATTTTAGACCGTTTTTGACATAATTCATGATGTAGAGGACCTTTTTCAGTGTTGTTTTAGCCATTGGATTGAGCCGTTCATGCCGATCTCAGGTATCATATATAAACTGGCATACAGGTTAGGTTTCATCACCGTTTGCATTTTGCATGACCTTATGACCATCTCATCATGACCTTGGGTATGAACCCACTCTGTTATGTCACGGAACCTTCTTGCTGTTTTAGAAGTGGCATGATATGAGTGGTAGAGCTTCACCTTACATGGGTACCCTAGTCAGTGCCTTATTTGCATTTGGTGCCCATGCTGACATTTTCTCTTTTAGGGTGTGGGAGTCTATTGTATAGTACTGCCATGACATTTTCCAAGAGCCTCATACTCCTCTTGATCTTTTGCTGGCCTATTTCCCTCAAGACTCCCTCATGTCAAGTTGTGAATGCATTATCATGAGCTTTGCCTGCTTGATTGAGCTTTATACCATCTCTTCTGACATTGCGTTTCAGCCATATAGCCCGAGCTTGTCTCATGTCTAGCCATGTAGAGCCATTTTTTAGACCCTTTGTAGCTTGTTTCCCTTTTTACCGGGAGGGGATTTTCCCCCGAGTGTCAATATCCTACACATGTATCCTTACATTGAGCATAGGTATGTTCCACTGCTTGGAACTAGTTTGTTTGCCCTTATGACACTCATATCCTCCTAGTCTATAACTATAAAGCCATTTTATTCTTTTTCAAGCTTTTTAAATAATTGAAAAAGTCCAAAAAAAAAAAAAAACAAAAAATCCGGACAAGGAAAGATGTTATCTTTGGAAGTTGTCGAGTCGTGTCACCTTCGAACAGAGCACTGCATATCACATCCATTGGTTGGGTTATAGTTTGAATTTAGGAGCTGTACTCGTTTATCTGATTTTATCTCCACCGACTGGTTAAGCTTTTAGTCCCTATGGAGTCTCTGTCGATGCCTCTTGTGTCACAGAGATGTCCCAGTTTGTATATCAAGTCTGTGCTGCCTTTATTCAGTCACCATACACCGTTATGCTCTTGTTCGAAGGAAGTTGAAGCCTAATTCAGCCATTTCTCAGTTCTCTTGACTTTGCGTGTCAGCCATTCCTGGTACAGTTACTGGTTTGTGCACCTTATGATCGAGTCCTTCCACATTATACAGCTTTGCTGAGTATCTCATGTTGGATGATGGGGGATACCTTAATTCCCTCCTTCCATCGGATTTCATTCCATCAACTTCAGATCATTTATTCTGGGATTGGAATCTAGAGTCATTTTGAGTGCCTTGAGACTTGCAGTCATCAGTGGTAGGTTCTCTCGCCATCGACAGTTTTTGGGAATACATCAATGTCCCCTGATCGATGGATCCTCTCAAGTGTTCGACCTCAACACATTTATTCACACTTTTTAGTTTGCACTCTAGTACCTTAATTCCCATTTTCATTATCGGTGGGCAATCTCATGTCCGTTAACAGTATACATTAATGACCGGTAATCAGACGATGGACTACTATGTTCGACCTCGACACCTCTATTCGCATAGTAGGACATGTACTCGTAGCGGTTTGTGTAGAAGACTTTCCAGATTGGTGGCATCTCTTATATGCTACCTCCTTGATCGTGCCAATGTTCATGATATTTCAGCTCTCATGAATTCATTCCAGTATATGTTAGATATTTCTAGCCACTATGGAGATCTTGATCTGTTATATATCTTCAGCCATTATGGAGATCATGTTCCTTTGTATATATTCATCATGGAGATTCTGATCTATGTATATTGTACGTGGAAATGACCACTTATGTGATATCTTGTATCATGCCCATTCATGGCCATTGTACTCTTATGTATCCGAGATTGCTATATGTATTTTTAGTTATGTGCAGAGTTTTATTATTGTACTATACTAATTGGGTGGGTGGCCTTCCATTTGGGATCCTTCATCACTCCACTTCTGGGATGGAATTATAATGTATTTCAGCCATCGTATGACGCCTCTGACCTCACACATTAGGGGGCATCTGTTATAGCTGATCTCACCACTCCAGGTGAATCACACTTTGTATGGTCTTCCCCTGTCCCACTGCAGACTGCTTAGACCCCATGGACCATTTTTTGTCCTTTGATGTTTCCTTGACCATCCCTAAAAACATGTGAAAAATGATACATGTGACTTTTAAACCTATAAGTGCATATATAAGCGAGTTTGACCACTAAAACCACGTACATAGGGATGTGTACAAAATCCAAATCCCTTTGGTGTTTTCCTTGACATGGATCCAACTCACTTGACTCCTAACCTTCCCTATTCCTTGAGATCGCTTGGATTCGACCTTTCATTACCCCTTTGAAAAGCTATATAAGGAACCCCTTGGTACATTAAAGGCATAAGAGAGAATTGAGAGCAAAGAAACTATAGTCCATTGTTTCCAGAACTTATGCTTGAGTCTGCATCCCTTTGTCCCTTGAAGCACTTTTGTGTTCTTCCCAAGCTTGCCTTTTGCTTGTGAGCTTGCTATCTAGAGATGGAGGATTGAAGTGGTGGAGGCCCAAGTGGGGAAATTCGGTTTCTTCGGTTCGCAGACGTGCCGACAGAGGTTGTATCTTGTAATCTATGATTTATATTAATAGAAATATCTTTTCCTATCCAATAATGTGTGTTTGAATGAATATTTTATCCATTGGATTATGTCAAATGCGTATACATTATTGATTATATATGCTAGAATAGATCTAACACCATGATATATAGAATGCTTGTATTGTTCACTTGTTGTTGAAGAAGTAATCTATCAATTCAAGCTGAAGTTGGAAAGCTCAACGGGGATCTACTTCAATCGTCCGAAATAAGGTACGAGGTCTGATCCTTTAGTGTTAGACATTTAATTTCTATTGCATATTGGAAAGGATTGATTTCTAGAGTCAAGCTGTCTATTGTGGTACCCCAAGCCATAGGAATTTCTCTCCGTAACAACAACTATAATCAAATTGGCTTCAAGAGAGAATTATATTCCATAGAGGGTGCTTTGCATCTTGTTTAATCAATGGATCTAAAAAAATAGAAACCAATGCGTAGCATTAATGATAACAACACCAAACTACCACAAAAATGCATGTTCAAATTGTTACAAATATTTTGATGGGAATTCCAAACTGTGAGCATGTAAAAATGGTCTCGTTACACTGGATCACAGAACGTTTTTTCCATGTTTGTAGTTATCTTATAACTTACCGCTAGGAGGGGATTGTAGTTCTAATTGCCACAATTTCTTCTAGAAATTGAATTCCATGTTTTGACAGTGGAGATAACAGAAGGTCATTTCCTGAAAGATAATACGTATATTGAGATCGCTAAAAAGAGAAATCCTCAAACCTTTTTTGATATATTTTTATAAGAATTTTTTCTTTTGTTTACATTGATAAATATTTTAATGTTAAGATATTATGATGCAATAAGTGCAAAATTTAAAATTGGATTTATCTATCGCATATTCATGGGATATGTTCTTACTATTTTGGTTTTAATCTGTAGTCACATGGTTTAAAAAGCAGATATGGCGAGGTGTTGATGGCCTAGGCTTGTAGGTTGTTGGAAGATCTACAAGGAAGTCAACACAATGAAATGGTCCAACTAGAAAGGCTTCAAATCAATCCCATGCAGAGATTATTCTATCCCTGAGTTGTTTGGGATGACTAGATCCTATGGATATGATGCCTCCACTTGCACACGGGTTTTTACATATAAGTGATATTCTCTTCCCTCAAGGAATACCTGAGAATGTTTGAAGTAACTAGATCTTAGACTAATTATCCAAGAAAACTTAAGTAGTTATTGTAACAATTTTAGGAAGGGAAGTTGTAAGATATGATTGATAACAAGAAACTAATTACTCAACGTATAGAAATATAAGTCAATTTCACTTTCCTTAACAACCTTCAAATAAAACCAAACAATGAAAATTTCAATGCTTTATCCAAAGTGTTATAAGTGTACAACATGTCCTATTAGGTAATACCAATTGAAAAATTAGTATTAGGGATTAATAACTACTCATCAGTCGCAGAACAAAGCATGTGAATTAAATAAAGACATTCATTCAATGCACATTTAATGTGTTAAGACTATAAGGAAAAATCAATACATAAACTAACACATCCAGTAGATAAGTAACCAATAATTAGTGTGCCATATAGATGGAAGAAATACTAAAATTCACAAAAAAACATTTGATGAATGACCACAGAACATAGCGTAAATAACAATGTAATTTTATTCAACTTGCAAAACATTACAAACTACAAAATTACAAATATTTCTTGGTATGTTCTTGGTAGCCTTCTCTCCTGTATAGTTCTCCTAGGATTAATCCCACTAGTACCTTTTACTTGGGGAAAACCCTCCCTTTAAATAATATTACAAAATTTACAAAAAAAAAATTCCCATGATTTGGGATTCCAAGATATTTCAGTTTCATGGTTTTCCAAGGGTAGAATGCCACTTGGAAAAAACATCAAATAAATCTTAGATGTCTTTAAACTAACCATGCTCTAAATGCAATTCATCTTTACATATTAAGGATGCAATCTCCTTCAACTTGATCTTCATCCATTCTTTGAGGAAGAGATAAATCCTCATTAATTAAGGGAGATGTGTCTGCACCCAATGCTTTATTTTCTCCATAGTAAGTTGAGTGATCTCCAATAGCTTCTCCTTCGTTTTGGCAAAATCACTGTGAATCTGCTTCAACTTCATTTTCAAAGGCATTCCCTCATCGATAGGATCTAGGATTGGTAGATCCAGATACTCAAGCAATGTTTCTGAGGAAAACTAACTCCTTTTGCAGCTCACTTACCCATATTTGATGATGGATTCCACTAGATCACATATTCTTTCCCATGTTTCAATTATCACCTCAATTTTCATGAGCTTAAGATTATCTAGGATTGGCATATTTTTTGGTTCGTCTTTGATAAATTTATGCCACTCTATAATATGATCATAAGCTTTAGTTGTTTCTTGTCTTCTTTGGTTATTCTCATGGAGTACTTCTGACTGATGCTCAAATGAATTATACAGCTCCTGCACCTCATTGAACCCTTTATACAAATTAATCATGCCTTGATAAAATTGATCATGTATTTTACATGCTAATTGTTTAAACTCCTGTTTCGTAAATTTGGAGAAAGAAGAGGTAGTATATGCAAGTTGGAGGTATTTAATTTGTTGTTCAAACATAGAAATTTGTTCTTCTTGCTAATCAGTTAAGAGATCGAAATTCTCTAGTTGTTGCTTCAGATAATAGTTCTTCCTTTGAAGTTGATTTAAATTCTCTTCATATTCCTCTTTGAGAAGTTGAATTTACTTCCTATGGTTTACATGAGCTTGTTCTAGGTCATATTTTCCCTTTTTCATCTCTTGTTCCTTTTCTTTGAATTCTTTGTTCAAATGAGATACCGAATCAAAATTTTCTCCAGTAAAAGTGCCAATGGTAGTTGTTCTATATAGGGCTCCTTGATTGGTGTCAGATGAGTCCCTTTTCCAAATGATCTGGCTAGGGGCTGTCACCTGATTGATTGTTCCTTCCCTATTATTGTACCTAACTTCTTAACTAAATATTTATCTATCTGGCTCCAAAATTACTTCCCCCAAAAAACCACTGCATCCTCACCAAAATCTGCCATGTCCTTTGTAGATGAAAAAGTTCCCTCATGAATAGTCACTAGAGGCTCAGACCGAGAATTTTGAGGATTGGGGATTTCCAGACTAATAGGTGAAATAATAATACGGGGTGTAGGAAGAATAGGTGAAAGGGTTGAAGAAATAGAGCTGGGGATAGGTATAGAAGCTTCAGGGGAAGAAAATGTAGAGATGGAAGGAATATTTAGCTGTGGAAAAATAGAATGTAGGGATCTCGTGGTAGTGTGGAGTCTAGATGAGGTCGAAATAATAGGTGAAGTGGGAGGGGAGATAGAGATATGAACCTTTATTAGTACTGAGGGTGTGTTGGTGGTGCCCAAAATAATTTGAGATAAATTATTCACAGAACAGAAAAAAAAAGGTTGAGAAAATGGTCAATCAAATGTACTCCCAGATAACTTCACGGTGGTAATGGATGAGGTCATGGACGTAAGAACATTAACAGGGAAATTAGAAGGATTTTTTTCCTCCTCCAATTCATTGTGTATCTCATGTATCTCAACATTAGGTTGAGGAAAAGGTTCTACCTGCTAGAATGGAAGTAATTTGCAGGATATATTGTTCAGGTTGCTCCACTCTTTGAATTACTTGGGGTGGAGGTTGAGGGATTTATTCTTGTAACTGCATTTGAGGAATGACCTCATGAACCTTTTTCTTATTTGGTGGAGGTGGGTCCATGTTCACTTGTGCCTCTATCTCTGAAATAATATTCTCCATTCATTTCTTAAATTCTACCACTATATGTAAAATATCCAATGTGGAGGAGGATTGTTGTTTCTCGGTGCCTTCCAAAACAACTTTACCTCTATCCTTGGAATTATCGGGATTAGAAATGGAAGAATTGGATAAATATTCCTTATCCTCATTTTCTATGATCTACTTGTGGGAATCCTATTGCACTTTTAAGCGAAGTTGTCTAAAATGTCAGCTGGAGGTCTTTAAATCCTTTTGATATCAAAATATGTGGGATTTTTCTTGAGGATTTGTAATGCTTCTCACTACTTCTGAAAAATAAACATCCCCTAAGTATATTGATTCATTAGGAATATCCTAGTAGGAATAATAAAATTTGGTGTGCTCGTGCTCAAAATGATTAACTATCCATGACTTGGGGTCATGCATTCTTCTGAGGGCTTCCCCTAGACTTGTTTCTGCTATAGCCTTTCCTAGGATAGCATCATGAGTGGAGTTATACAATGTCAAAAACCCCCAGCTTAAAGGTAACTTGGGCCAACACTTCCTCTTCACTGTAGAAACCTTAGGGAAGGCTCCATCAACAACCGTATGATATGCGATCTCCTGCAAAATCATCCTATTTGGGACTATTCTTGGCAACAAGTGAACTTTATTTCTGCCTCAAATCCGAATTTAGGAGAAATATTCTCGTACATACCAATCACCCATGAGAGGTATTAGAGCTCTAACCCTTTCTGAAAAGGTTGGGGCATCCCCCCTAAATATCATCTGGTACATCGAACCTATGAAGTGTTTGCAAATCTCATAAATCTGGGGAATAAATTTATCCTCCCACATGTCCTAGAAATATATGTGTACCATCGAGGAAGTCTTGGTCCAATTCCATCCCATGGTAGGGAATGTAGAAATAGCATAGGATATGTCCATCACATACCCTAACATGTAGAAAGTTGGCTTCCTTGAGGCCAAATTTTTTTGATAATTTTCAATCGCTCTCTTCAGTGTTACTGATAGAATCTACGTCCATTGAATGATTTCCTTGTAAGCAATATGTGATGGGCTATGGGATCCCTTTCAGTATTAAATTCGGTATAGTTGGGTAAACCATATAACTTATAGAACATAGACGCTAGCAAAGAGAATGGCTTGTAGAACTAAGAAATGGGGTAGACCTTCTCTACCTTGGGGAAAAACTCTGTAGAGTTATCCATCAAGGATTTTATTTATTCCTCATAGTCAAATTATGTTACGAATGCATCAATAAATTGGGTTGTGAGGAGCTACTGAGGAGGTACAAGAGTGTATGATCTGAAGAACACATCTGGGTGGAATGAGGCTACCAAGTTTCAAAGGTGGTCATCGAAAGACTGTTTATTGGTACTTGCATAGTCAACTTCCCGCTTGTCTAGGTCTGTATACGGAATGAAAGGAGGCATGGTTGCAATACAATGAAGATGGGAACTTATAATTTTTGAAACATGGGATGGTTATAGAGGATTGTAGAGAAGTCATAATTATCAAATATTGAATAAATACTGGACCAATCTATATGAAGGGTTTTAGAAACATGCCCACTGGTATTAGTAAATACCCCAACATTTGGGTCCTTGTTCTTTTGTTCTTGCAGAGTAGTCTTAGACCTAGTATTTCTGTACATGCTGGCGGACTTTGAGGTAAATTGTGATAGAATTTCATGACCGTGATTAAAACTTACCACAGTTAAATATAACAAAAAATGACAAAAAAGGGTAAGAAAATTATCGGTATAAAGCTTGGAGATGAGGGGATTGGTGACTTTGAATGAGAAAAATATGCAATAAAATATCAAACGTGGTAAAAATCATGTTTGAAATGGTAAAGAATTCATAAATTCGAATGAATTAAATAATATAAAACTGTTAGAATATTTAGACACTTAAGAGTTAGTTAAGATCAACTTGTGTAATATATCCATTAGGTAAAAGTGTGTTTCTTTAGCATGCATTAGTATGCATTTGTAAATATTCTAATCCGATGGTCATGATATGTTCTAGACATAGACTGATCCGACGGTTCAACTTCTCTTAGATCATACCTACCATTGATCTGTGGATTAACACCTGATTGGTCCATGATCTCTATTTAAATAGCATGGAGGGTCCTTGGCTAGTTGATCAATTATCAGAAGCTCATGTAACTTTCTTTCTTTTGCATAATAAATTGATCCAAGTAGCTATTTGGTTGGGGTCGTGGACTGTTTCCCTCTCGAGGGTTTTAACCACGTGAAAAAAAATGATGTCTTTATCTGTGATCTATTTGTGTGAAGTGATTTCCCAAGGTGTTCGGTCTTTTGGGAGTACCCTATGTACCCGAACATGGTATCATAGCATTTATGAAGAGCCGCTTTCAGTTTTGATCAAGATCTAGAACCAGTGTTGCCAAAACTTTGAAAGGGTTTTTGGTTCTATATTTTCTATACATTTGTGGCCTATGGGAGCTGTTCCATTGCATTTGGAACACCGTTTTCATTGGGAAATAGTTTTCGTTTCATCGAAAACTATTTCTGTTTGTTCCAGAAATACCCATTTCGGCAAATCTGAAGGTATAATGTTACAGTGATGAATTTGTTTTTTTTTTTTAAACTCTCTCTTATTTTATCAGTTTTATTATTAGATCTCTACTTTTTTAGTCTTGGACTGTTGCCTTCCCTGGTTGCGTATGCTCTTTGCTGTGCACCTTGCACGATCGCGGTGAATTAGAAACAATAAGAGAATTTTTTTTTTCTTGTCTTCTCGACTACATATGCTCTTTGTCGTGCACCTTGTGCATTCACGACAAATCAGAAACATCGAGAAAACTTGAAAAACATAGAATTTCTGGGTAAGCTAACCAAGATCTAACCCCATTGTGTGGAAATTTTTTTTTTTTCATTTTTTTTGTGATTTGCAGAAAAAAAAGGCAAGCATGAAGAACGAAAAAGAAGAGTAAAAAAAAAAAAAAACTCCCTTCCTCTTTCCATTCCTTTACGTACCTTTTAAACTTAGCTCACTTGGTCTAAAGTTGCTTTATTCCTTAATAGGTCTTGAGTTCAAGTCTTATTAAGCTACTTTTTAGTGCGTGCAATTTCTATTTTCAAGTTACTTTATTGTAAAAGTGCATCTCACATAAATAAAATAAATAAAAAGTGAGTCACTTAAGTCTTTTAATTTATTGCCGCACTATTTAAAAGTAACATTATTGTAAAAGTGAACATCACTTATTCTACAAAAGTGATTCACTTAAAAGCAACTTTATTTTAAAGTGATTGTCAAAGGTTGATCTCGGGAAGAGGGGGGTTCATTTTTTTAGTTGGTCAAGTTAATATTTTCCACATCACTATTGGGGACATCTTCAACATTTTCTTTGATCAAGCATAACTTCATCTTCCATAATTAGTTTTCAGTGCCGTTTTTTTTAAAACCGCATATTTTTTCGAGCTATTTGCATCTAGAAAGTTAGTTTCTATTCTTTCAGCCATTAATTTACAGTATGGCCACCCCTTGTGATATTATACTTACAAGTTCTAACTATTTCTCATGGAAATATTCTATGGAGGATGTTTTGCGAAGTAGGGGAGTTTTCAGGATAACCTCAAGGAAAGAAATAGAACCCACTGATGATGGTAAGAAAATTAAATGGGAAAATAGATGTGATGAATCTCATAGATTGATTGGGATGTTAATCTCTACTGATTTGCGATTCCACATATCTGGAATTGATGAACCTGATCAAGCTTGGGAAAAGTTGGAATTTGTGTTTAGTAAACACAATGAAATTTGGGGTCATAAACTTGAGAATGAGTTGATTTCCTTGAATCAAAATTATTTTTCATACATTCAAGACTATTTATCTAAGTATAAAACTCTTAGACTCTTATGTGCAGAATGCAAGATTAAGAAAAAATACAAACAATGTATTTATCATATTCTTTCCAAACTTGGACTTGCATATTTTGTTTTTGTATCTACATTATACTCCATGAAAGAATCCTTAATTGTGGCTCGCTATCAAGAGCCTAGTCTTGAATCCTTTTGTGATTCCTTAATTAGAGAGCAAGATAAGCTCATTCATCTTGGAATAATTAACAATGCAGATACATCTGAGAAAGCCTTATTGTCCCAACAGAAAGAAAAGTCCAAGCCTCCCAAGAAACATAATTTTCACAATAATAAGCTAAAGAATAAGGGTCCCAAATCCTCTCAGTCAGCTCCTTCTTTAAAAAATGACAAAGGATCCAAGCCAAAAGGAAAGAAGACCACATCATTGCAATTTTTGTGGAAACAATAATCATGATGAATCTAAGTGTTTCAAGAAGATGGCAGCCTTGGAAGCAACAATGAAGAAGCACTACATCATCCTAGATTCATCTTCAGAATCTACCTCTCATGGACATGCACTTTGTGCTTCTAGTTACTCTTATACTGCACCTTCTTCTTCAACTTCAATTAAATGGATCATTGATTCTGGAGCATCTTATCATATGGCTAAGGATCAAGCCATATTTTATACTATGCATGAATGTAACACCAAGAAAATATTTGTTGGTGATGATAGATATCTAAGTGTCGTAGGATCTGGAACAGTTCAAGTAGAAAATGGCCATTTCAATAATGTATTATGTGTTACAAAAATTTCCTGCAATTTGTTATCAGTCTATCAAATTACTCATTCGGGTGAAGGTAAAACTGTGACGTTTACACCTCACCAAGTTGTAATAAAGGATTTTAAAAATCCTAAAAATGTCCTTGTTACTAGAACTGTTGATGATATTACCAGGTTGTACAAATTTAACAACTTTGGGTCATCACCTTTTCCTTCAGTTTTTGTTTCTCATAGTGATAAGTTGAGCAAACTTTGGCATGAGCAATTTGGTCACTTAAATTAGCGCTCATTGCAACAACTATGTAAAGAAAATATAGTGACTGGTCTTCCGATGGTATCTTGCAAGGATGGTGTTTGTTTTGGTTGTGTACTCGAAAAACATCATTGGGACAGTCTTGACAAATGTGCCTTTTGGCACACATCTGTTCCCTTGGAGCTTGTGCATAGTGACTTGTGTGGCCCTCTTCCATCTGCTTCCTTTTCTGGTTTCAAATATTTCTTAACTTTCATTGATGACTACTCAAGATGCACTTGGGCTTACTTCCTAAAACTTAAGAGCAAAGTAGTTAACATGTTCTTGGCTTACAAGGCCCTTGTTGAAAAACAATTTGGTCATCAAATTATTAAGTCAAGATCTGACAATGGAGGAGAATATGTTAACAACAAGTTCACTACTTTTTGCACTGAACAAGGAATCCAACAACAACACAATGTTCCATATACACCACAACAAAATGGTGTAGCTGAATGAAAGAATCGTACTTTAAAAGAAATGGCTAATTATATGATCCAATCTAAGGGAATAAGTCTTCAATATTGGGTTGAGGGCATAAATTGTGCAAATTACATATTTAATCGCACACCCACTAAATTTTTACAAGGTATAACACCAGAAGAAGCATGGAGTAAAATTAAACCAGATGTAAGTCACTTTCGTGCGTTTGGTTGTGAAGCATGGGCTCACATTCCGGATGAAAAACGAAAAACATTGCAGCCCAAAAGTGAAAAAAGCATACTTGTTGGATATTCTGAAGATGTAAAAGGTTATAGACTTCTTCAGCCCCATTCACATGATATAATCATTAGAAGAGATGTTAAATTTGGTGAAAATCTTTTGGCCTGTGAGCCTAACTTGGCGGGTGTGCCATCTTTGGCCTGCGAGCCTGATTCAATGATTGTGCCTTCTTCTTCTTCTTCCAACTTCCTTAACAGATTTCCAAGTCCAGTTTCTGAAAATGATAGTGAGGATGAAAATCCACCTCTACCTGCTCATGTTCCTCCAATTGCACCAGCACCAATGCTTCCTTGATGGGTTCGTTCAACATGTGAAGCAACTGGTGATATTGCCGATGATCCTAGAGATCAACGTCAAACACGTTCTCAGTTTCAACAATCCTCTTCTCTTTTGGCTCAAGTTCCCAAGAATCATGATCCAAAAACTTTTGCAGAAGCTTCAAGAAATCCAGATTGGGATGCAGCTATGGATGAAGAATATCGTTCCTTAATGGTGAACGATACTTGGGATCTTGTTCCTCTTCAAAAAGGAAGAAAACTTGTCAAATGTAAATGGGTCTACAAAACTAAGTATGCATCAGATGGAAGTGTTGAAATACTTAATAAAATGTTAGTTTCCAAAGGTTTTTCCCAAGTTGAAGGGATTCACTACAATGAAACCTTTGCTCCTGTCGTAAAAATGAATTCCATCTACCTTGTTCTTTCCCTTGCAGCCTTACATAACTGGGAATTCCATCAAATGGATGTCAAGTCTACCTTTTTACATGGTGATTTACAGGAGTAAATTTACATGGAACAACCTCCTGGATATATTCGGGATTACTCTAGCCTTGTTTGTCTCCTTAAGAAATCCTTATATGGCCTTAAGCAAGCTCCTAGAGTTTGGTATGCCAAAATGGATAGCTTTCTCCTTGGCACTAGTTTTTCTAGATGCCATTCTGACCCCAATGTCTATACCAAGAAAGTAGGAAACCATCTCATCATACTTGTTCCTTATGTTGATGATCTTATCCTTACTGGTAGTGACCCTAAACTTATAACCCATGTGAAATCTAGTCTTAAGAAAAATTTTGAAATGTCATACTTAGGACATATGCATTATTTTCTTGATCTCTAAGTCTTGCAAACCAAAGAAGAAATCTTTCTTTCCCAATCTATGTATGCTTGTGACCTTCTTCGTCGCTTCCACATGGAAGATTGTAAAGCAGCCCCTTCTCCCTTCTAGTTTGGAGTTAAACTTTATGCTACTTATACTTCCCCTAAAGTAGATGCCACCTTATATCATCAGCTTGTTGGTAGTCTTTTATACTTGACTCATTCCCATCTTGACCTTTCCTTTGTTGTTGGTCGTGTTTCTCGTTATATGCAAACTCCACATGAAATTCACTGGAAAGCAGTGAAAACAATACTTTGATATATTCGAGGTATAATTCAATTTGGGATTCATTACAGTATAGTGGGGGGGACCTTTTTTGGTTGGTTTCACTGATTCATATTGGGCCGACGATCCTAATGATCAAAAGTCTACTACAGGTTATGTTTTCCGTCTGGGATTTGGACCTGTCACTTGGGATTGTAAGAAACAACAAACTCTTTCTCTTTCTTTAGTAGAAGCATAATATCGAGCCGCAGTTAATGATAGTCAGGAAGCTTTATGGCTTTGACAGATCCTTTTATAGTTTGGATTCGAGCAGCAGTAGCCTACTCCAATTTTGTGCAATAATCAAAGTGACATCAAGCTTGCCAAAAATCCATTTATACATTAGTGCAACAAATATATTCAGTTACACATGCACTTCATTAGAAATCTTGTTCATGATCATGTTATTGAAGTGCTCTATTGCCCTACAGATGATCAAGTTGTAGACATCTTCACCAAGTCTCTTACAGAAGCGAAGTTTTCTAAACTTCGGTCTATGTTAGGAGTTTGGGAATGTGTCCTTAAGGGGGGATATGCTCTAATGCCTCCTTCCTTCTCCTAATAGCGTCACTTTTGTAAATCCTTTAATCCTATCTCAATTTGTTCTTAAGGGGGGATGTTAGGATATTTAGACACTTAGGAGTGAGTTAAGATCAACTTGTGTAATATATTCATTAGGTAAAAGTGTGTTTCTTTAGTATGCATTAGTATGCATTAGTATGCATTAGTATGCATTTGTAAATATTCTAATCCGACGGTCATGATATGTTCTATACATAGAGTGATCTGACAGTTCAACTTCTCTTAGATCATACCTACCATTCATCTATGGTTTAACACCTGATTGGTCCATGATCTCTATTAAAGAGCATGGAGGGTCCTTGGCTAGTTCATCAATTATGACAAGCTCATGTAACTTTCTTTATTTTTCATAATAAATTTCTCTAAGTAACTATTTGGATGGGGCCATGGACTGTTTCCCTCCCAAGGGTTTTAACCATGTGACAAACATCAGTGTGTTGATCTGTGATCTATTTGTGTGAAGCGGTTTCTCAAGGTGTTCGGTCTTTTGGGAGTACCCTGTGTACCTGAACAAAAACCCAATGGCATAATATATGTGAGACATAGATATGGAAGCAATAGATGGCTAATATTAAGGAGGGAAATCCAAATGTAGAGGTGAAAAAAACCAAAAAACCTTATATCTTATGATTTCCACACTTCCGCAATCTGCACTGCGGGTTGTGGTTCATGGGTAAGAAATGTTGCAAATTGCAATTTTATTTAGTTTCCTCTTTCCGCGTTCCTCATGTTGGAGTCATTATCCAACCCACACACCTATTTGGTCAATTTTGGCCTAATTACCCACTATACTAAATTTATTGACTCGAATTGGTATCAACATCAGCACACCATGACATAAACATGAGCACACCCATGCCCTCCTTCAATCAAGGACACCAACTAAGCCTTCTCCTCCAATTAGGGAGGATAACTAGGCTTCCTCCTTCAATCAGAGAGTAATTATGGGGTGATCTAAGTGTCATAAGTGCACCAATTAGTTAACTAAATGTTGTTTCACCTAACAATAAATTAATTTGTGTTGTAAAGGCACCTCCCTCATGTCATTGTCTATTTTGGGCTTATTTGGGTGAACTAGAGTGAGTTCATGCACCTCCAAAAACTTCTAATGGCCAGTATCAGTTCAGTTCACTTCATCGGAGCTGACTGGAGTTAGTGATGTGCTACCACCTACTGATTGACATATAGTGACATGTACTTGAGTTACATTCAGTTAGAATTGGTCATTTATTGCACTCCGATTCAGTTAGGACTCATTTAGAGTCAATCATGGCTAGATTAGTGGTTAACTGGTGTGTTCAGTGTGGCTAATAGAAAATTAAGCTACAACTATCCATGCGCCTCCAAAAAATTCTAATGGCCAGTATTAGTTCAGTTCACTTCATCGGAGTTGACTGGAGTTAGTGATGTGCTACCACCTACTGATTGACATATAGTGACATGTACTTGAGTTACATTCAGTTAGAATTGGTCATTTATTGCACTCCGATTCAGTTAGGACTCATTTAGAGTCAATCATGGCTAGATTAGTGGTTAACTGGTGTGTTCAGTGTGGCTAATAGACAGTTAAGCTACAACTATCCATGCAATTTGAATGACCTCTAGTGAATTCAAATTTTCTTGCATTCATGAAAGTTTGCATGACATTGTATTATTGATTTGCATTCTATTTTGATAATATACAAATGCAACCTCCTATTGCAATACTGTTATGCCATTTCATGCCTAAATTTTCTTGAATCTCTTGTAAGTTTGTTCTTTGTCTCAAGATTGTTGTGAAAAAATTTACTATGGTATCAGAGCCATGGCGGGATGAATCTCTTTCTTCAAAAAACATGGTTTTTTATGGATCTAGCATGCAAATTTGGGCAAAAGCTCAAAAATTCCATCACTACACTAAAAGCTGAAGGTTTACCACATAATTCCTAAGTAAAGGAATTATTGATCAAGATCGCTTGATCAATTAAGTTGGGTGTGATCAAAACCTGAAATGTGCAGGCTGTTTAACCTTATGATTCCCTTTTTTTGTTGATTTCAGGTTTTTACAGGTCCTTCACTGCATTTTCTACCTCAAATTCATGGATTCTATTATGAATTCTCTTACTCCTTTCAATTACCACCAATGGAAGGAATACATGGAGATTCATATCAATTCAAAAGGGATTTACAGAGTCCGAATGAACACAAAAATAGAGCCAAATGCTGCTGCGGAGAAGATAAAATAATGGAATAAGATAGATGAAGCTTATGGTTTATTATGTTTTTCTATTTCCAAAGATCTTCTTTTCCACGTCACAGGATTGAAGAATCCAAAGGATATTTGGGATCAGCTCACTTCCTTGTTTTATAAACAAGATGATATATGGATCTATCAACTAGAGAATGAATTGATTTCCCTAAATTGAGGAAGCTACAAAATTCAAGCACTTGGTGCTCTAGTTAAAGCAGTGCAAGGCTGAGAAGGATGATTACCAGCTCATCCTAACTATCCTCTCAAAACTTGGTCTGGATTATTTAGTATTTGTTTCCACATTCCATAATGGGAAGCTAACAATCCAAAATTAGAAAATTCATTCACTCGATGCCTTCATTAAGTCCCTCACAAACGAGCATGACAAGCTTGCTCAGATGGGGATCATCAGATCCTCAAAATATCAAGCATTGTTTTCTTCGGGGCCCAAATATCCAAAGGGTAAAGGAAAGAAGAAGAATCAAAAGGATAAATTTGATGCTCCAAAGCCTAAAGAAAATAACTAGTAGTAAGAAGAGTCTTTCAGCTCAAATAAAAACAAGAACAAAGGAAACCAAGGAAAAGAGAAAGTCAAGTGTTCCTATTGCGAGAATGGATTTCACTATGAACATGCCTGCATGAAGAAAAATATTGATTAGATAACTTCTATCCTCAATATAAACAATATCAATCTTCCAGAGAGTGTTCAGAAGAGAGATAATCAAGATCGAGATACCCAACAAGAAATAGGACATGGTCTCATGGCAAGCACCTTGAATCCTAAAGCTCTCCTCATAGAATATAGAGCTTCAAATCACATGATGGAAAGCATATATTCCTTCTCATCCTTGGACACCAAAAAAATCATTCCCATCCACATGGGATATGATTCTCTGATCATTTCTAAAGGAAAAGTTATTGTAAAACTTGAACATGCAGTTTTTTTTATGTTCTGTATGTATCCTCCTTGGCCTCCAATATTTTGATTGTATATCAAATGAATCATACCAGAGTGGCCAAGAAAGTCATTTTCAGCCTGAATGATGTTGAAATCACTGACATTGCATCCGGTAAACTTGTTGCAACAAGCATAGAAAACCATCATGCTAAGGCCTATGGGTTTTCCTAGTTTGTTGCAGATGCAAAGCCCCCCTCTCTTCTGCCTCATTGGAATGAGTTCCGTAGACTATGAAATGAGAGATTTGGTCATTTGAAATTCAAATACTTGCAGAAAATTTAGAAAAATTCCATGGTTAAATGCCTCCAATCCATCAAATCTTCCAGTGGAATTTGCAAAGGTTGTATTGTTGACAAACATCCTAAGCACAAGTTTGATCAGGGAAATGCAAGCTGTGAAAAATGTATTTTGGGGATGATTCATTATGATATCATAGGAACGATGCCTACTAAATCCATGAGTGGTTCACATTATGTACTTACCTTCATTGATGATTTCTCTAGATACACATGGGTTTTCTTTCGAAAGAAAAAATATGAAGTTTTGGAAAGATTCACTGAGTTCAAAGCATTGGTTGAGAATGCCTCTGGGAGAAAGACAAAGACTCTCAGATATGATAATGGAGGTGAGTATATCAATTCCAAAATGATACAAATATGTGTTTACAGTGGGATCCAAATCCAACACTCCATTCCTTACACACCACAACAAAATGGTGTTGCGAAAAGGAAAAGTAAGGTCCTCAAAGAGATGACTACCTGCATGATGTAAGCCAAAGGTTTAGCTACTAACCTATGGGCTAAGGCCATGAATTTTTCTGTACACATTCAAAATAGAGTACCTCACTCTTGTTTGAAAGGAAAGAATCCTTTTGAATCCTATTTTGGACATAAGCTGGATGTGTCAAATTTCAAGGTTTTTGGGTCCACTGCATGGGATCAAACTCCGGATGACAAGAGGAAATATTTGCAACCGAAAATTATTGAAAGTTTGTTCATTGGATATCCAGAAGAATATAAGGGATTAAAACTTTTGAATATCAGAACCAAATAGATATTCATTGAAATAAGTGTTCGATTAGAACAACCTCTCCAAGAGGTAGAACTAGTTGAAGAAAAATCTGCAGAAATTCCCTCCTGTTCTGTTGATCATTTAGGTGATGAAAGTGGGAGTGAAGGCTCTGATTTTGCAGATATGATATCTGATATCGGTGAGAAAAAAATATCAGGTTCAGAATCAGATTCTAAAGTGAAAACTCATCTCCTAATTGTCATATTTTTATCATTTAAGCAATATGATCTTAGGATCTTATTTGAGAGAATAACATGCACAACAATAATCACAAGAGACAAGAGACACAAATAATTTTCCTTGGGGAAACCATAAAGGAGAAAACCCCATAACTTCCTCAGAGATAGAATGAGCACCAATGGAAACAGTAAAACCCAAAGACATAAAAGATGATCTCCACAGTGGTTCTCTCTCTCTTTCTCTCTCTCTCTCTCTTTCACTTGAGATATCTTCTCCTCTCTCACTCATGCACCCCAGTGAGTGAGTGTGTGTGTGTGTGTAATAAATAGAGAGGCTCACTCTCTATTTATATTCTTTCATTCACTTTATTTCCACTCCAACATGCCGGCCTCACTTAACAGTTACTTACCAGGGCCGACATCTCTAGGAGATTCTAATAACTCTAGTGCCCCACAACTGTGGGGGTTTTAACCTCCAATCAACAAGGAGGGTTAACCTTAACTCAATTGTGGGGACTATTTCCCTGAATTACAATGGAGGGTTAACCTCAATGAATTTACATGACTTGTTTACATTATTGAATCTCTCGATAGGAACATCAGGGTATGACATGACTCAATTACATTCCAGATACTTCCCGGAATAAACATCGGGGTACAATACATAAAATATACAAGTGAATACATTCCGAAGTTACAAATGCATCAACACTCCCTCTTAACTAGGAATGTATTCTCTTGATACAATTCATCAGTATAAGTCTTCTTCTCTGGATCAAATCTGGATCAACATCAATGCTGGATCATCACTGGATCATCATCGAAACTGGATCATCACTAGATCATCATCAAGGCTAGATCAGCAATAGATCATCACTGGATCATCACTGGATCATCAACGAAATTGGATCATCACTAGATCATCATCAAATTTGGATCATCATTAGTTTCACATACCCCAATTTTGTAAAATAATGTTAATTGTTTTAATTATATTCCTGAGACATTATGTGAAATTTAATGCTAAGTAGGAACTGATGACTCAGCAGAGTCAACAGAAGTGGAATGTAATTTAGAATATTTTATTATTAATAAATAAATTGTGGAGACAACAGCATGGGAGAGCTGTTAAAAGAGGTTATTGGTCAAACTGGTGGATGGAACTAGGTGGAGGGCAAAAGACAAGTGGCAGCATCCTCAAACACTTCCTAAGTTGCAGGTGGCAACTTCCCTACAATTGGGGTCATGATCCCCCAAGAAAGTGGGATCAGAGCAGGTGGCTCATTAAATGACAACTAACCCAAAAAGACCTAGGCAATCTTTTAAAAGTACCCAATGAATAGAGCTGAGGCTGCTCAGTATTTTTCCAGAGAAGAAACATTCAGGTGGAATTCTATTCAGGAATTCATTTGGGGAAAAAGGGAAAATAGTAAGGAAGCTGTTTTGTGAGGATTGCTGCAGTAACTTGGTTATTTAAAGCTTGATAGCTGGGAGAACTTACTGATAAGTTCTGGATTAATACTGAGTTTGAGGACTGGTATCTGACTATTGCTGCACCTAGTTCCGGCCAGGGAGACCAGAGCAAGCTCGGGGGTCCTGAGGAGTCATTGTTTGAGCGCTCTCTAGGAATTGGTAGGGAGGAACGACCTCCCATTGCTGTTGTTGTCCCAAGATCAAGCAGGCTTTTTCACTTAACTGTCTTTATTTAAATACTGTGAATGGTTGAATGTCATATTTGTAGTTTATGATATAAGAGTTAACTGGTTTTAGTGATGTAAATGTTTTAGTTTTTTTTTTTAGTAATGAAATCTTTTGATGATAGAGAAAGACCCACTATGTTTTTCCACATCTGGGTTTTACCAGACCGTACTCCAGCACATGGGTAAATTTAAATAATAATAGTATGATAAGATTGCAGAGTAGTAGTTCTTTATCTATTTTCAAAAAGGATATTTCATTGACAGTTGTATGAGTTTTTAATCAGAAACTACTTCCTTGAACTGTATTTTGCTTTCAGAAATTTTATATTGAAAAGAATAAACAGGAGAGTAGATTTTAGACTATATTTATTTACTGTTTTAACCTATAGTTCTTTCTTCCAGATTAGAATAATTTTTATTACTATATGTATAATAATAAACTGAAAGTAGGAATAGTTATATACTGATTAGATACTACTGTCAAATCAATCTGCTCTAGATTTTATAAATTTTTTGTGACGTATTCATTTCATTATTTTCCTTCTTTTTATTTGGAACTGAGCCCAAACAAGTTCCAGAGCTGTTATTTCTTTTTATTTAGAATATGAACAAGGTTAATATTTGTGCTTATAAAAATAAACTCTAGATAGAGTAAATTAAATGCTGGATATATATATATATATATATAATATCATAACTAAGAAAAACAAATTAATTACAACAGAACATAGATAGTGTCAAAACCCAAAATTTCAAGAAAATTTAAAATTTTAAAATACATGTAATTTCAATAAATGCAGTCACTAATTGTTTGATTAGTTATATGTTATCGAAATTTATTATTTGTTGATTATGTTTGGCAGTAGAACAGTTCTTTCCAGTTTACTGATTTTGTTCTTTTTGCGACCATACAAAAGAGACTGTCATGTAAAAACTGGGCTTACTTAGCTTCCGAGCTAATGCAGAGAGTTTTCTTCTTGTTTTTACAAACTACAGGTAAGAAGCTTTGGGCGCTGCTTAAAAAGTTTTTAAAGAATTTGATTAAAGAATTGTCGTAAACAGTGAACTCAGTAAGAAATAGATACTTAAACAAAATTCCAGTATTCAAGGTATAATTACTTCACTGTTTCCAATCTTTCACTTCTTGAGGGATAGAATTTTAGTTCAACAGTGATGGATGCAACTGTTTCCTTTCTAGTCACAGTATGTCATAATCTTCAAAATATTAAAGAAATGTTTCACGTCGAACATGATTATCGACAGTATGATCTAATACTTTAATTAATTCTTTACAGGTTAAAAAAAAAAGATCAAAATCTATTTTTAGTTATCCATCTCACTAACTAAGTCATGACTGAAAAAGAATACTACACAGTGTTAAGGAACTTATGTATCCAATCTTACTTTCATCCTCCCAAGTTTTAAGGTAATTACAATCTCAATGCATACTGCTTCAAATAAAAGAAGCTAGTATTAGAGGTTTAAATTCTCTATACTAAAATTGTTTGGAGAATAATCATCTTATTGATAGTTGTAATATTATTCAAATCTCAATAGAACCTTTACATCTTTAGAGATCTAACAACTTTTCATACAAACCTGCTAGTTCCATACTACATCATTTAAAGTAAGTAACTAATATAATATTGACTTACTTATCATGGTTAGAGTATGTAATTAAAGATACTCTTTTTCATGACTTAATAATATTCTAGTTTTGAACTATTAACAGATTGGCTTAAAGAACAATAGCCAAAATTATTGCACCGAGAGGCGCTCTACAGCCCAGTATGGGGGAGATCTTGTCACGTGATGTAACGTTACTAACATGTCGGCAAAAAATAATAGTGAAAGTGAATATTATGGGGGAGATCTTGTCACGTGATGTAACGTTACTAACATGTCCACAAAAATAATAGTGAAAGTGAATATTATGGGGGAGATCTTGTCACGTGATGTAACGTTACTAACATGTCGGCAAAAAATAATAGTGAAAGTGAATATTATGGGGGAGATTTGTCACGTGATGTAACGTTACTAACATGAAAAAAATTAATCTGCTGAGGTTGTGTTGCCAATTTCATGAACAGAACATACAAACATTCATATCTTTACGTGGCTTCACATATTTCAAGAGGCTTATTTCCTATGTGGACTGTATTCTTAAAAGCGATCAATTAGAAGACGATATCAAAGAGTTAGGGTTCTTGGATGTATGTAACGAAATAATGAGGGCGATTCACATCATTGGCCTAAGAACATCTAATATCGAAGAAAAAATTTCAATGGGATTTTCTTCGTATATGGGGCTAATGGCCATGCTGGGGTATAGTTATACCAATAGTTGGTATTTTATGAAATTCCAGTCATGTGTGTTACGAGTTATATGTAAAAATTTTGATCAGATGACTGTGGATTTTGTCCTTGGAGACCTTGCTTACCGTGAATTAATAAGAATCTTACCGTTGGAAATCGCGTTGAATATGTTATCTCGTGAATATGCCAATGAGATCAGCAGCGAAGACTTGAATAACGGAATTGGAATTCTTAAAGAGGGCTGGATCTTATCAATAAATTTAAATACCCATGACGATTACCTGCAAGTGCTGGCTAATGTTGTAACTATCTGCATCGTTCAAGAAATTCCACAGAAATCCCAGGAGATCAGTGGTTTTATGGAGGGGCAATTGATTGAAACCAGGGCCCTGGCGCGGCATAATAAAGAAGCCCTTGAAAAAGGTCTTTGGGTTATCAAAGATATAGTCATCGACGGAGGCCCATTAGGTCAAACTTTCCAAGATTTCGGAGGTTCTAGTTTAGTAACGGAGATTGTTGGTATGTTTAAACGCTTTACGGAGGTTAAAAGTGAGGATAAAAAGAATGAGGTAGGGATTTGTCCCAAAGGATGCAAAACATTAAACTACCTTCACATGAAAATTGCACAACATGGATTGGGCATCGCGGAAGAAATTTCCAAAGGAGGGCCACCTAGATTTGACATTGAGGTTGTCCACAAATTCTTGAGGACCTGTCATGAGCGAGCATGCCAAGCAGTATTAGCAAAAGCAATTGATGTGAATAATCCATCTCCTTCAAAATAAATTATTGCATAAGATTCTCAATGCATTTTGGCATTTCCGTTACATTAATATTCATCAGGACTTGTCCAATAGTTTTAATCTGGAAACAACTGGTATAAAATGTTAGCACAGTTCACAATATTTTGCCGACATGGGAGAGATCTAAATGCGTTTGCACCATAAATACTTCCCCTCCTCCAGCTATCAAGGATCAGAACTTACTATCAGTAGCAGTAGCTTACGTAAATACTTCTAATTTCAATATTTATAGCTAGGGTAAGACTTATATCACTCAAGAACTCTCCCTCCCAATATCAGAATACGTTGAATGTTGGAATTTACACAATATCAGTTTTCAAAATGGTTCTCAAAGATGAATGTTGGAATTTACACAGTATTAGTAGTGTCTTCAAGGTTGTTGATAGAATAGATGCACCATGGATAATCCTTAATACTTATTACTTATATTGAGATAATCCTCATAATTCTATTTGTGTTTTCAACTTAACATGTTCCTTACAATGTTAAGTTGATCAATGGATACCTACAAAGAGATTTGATCCCTCTCGGCGCTTGATAGAGCCTAGGATTTGGATCTACGCTGGTAATAAACTAAGTCATAGTATATGTTTTTATACTTAACAAGTTTATGGATTATCTTTAAGTTTACCTTCTATCCTTTTTTTACCATGATGGCTTCTTTAACTCCTTTGCATGAACAATATAAACTTGGTTAAGTATAAATCTACTTTAGTTGCTTATCTATTAAGAGAATACTATTACCCTTGTCTCTTAAGTGATACTCTATAAGAACCTTGTCATTCTCATGAATATAATTGTTTGATGATAGCATCATACTATGGAAAGGAAATATGCAAGGGTATAAGTTATAATACAAGGTAATGATTAACTTATATGATATAATTTAAGAACATAATCGTAAGGGTCGTATCATTTCCCAAACCCTTGATGATTACTAATCAAGATTTTGTGATGACATTATAATGTAGGTTCATGCTACGTGCAAATTGATATGAGTGAACTATGGATAAACAACAAAATGATTGGAAATAATTTGTGGAATCCTGGACTATACAAAAGTGACCCGAACTGCATGAAAAATCTACGTGATAACGTGGAATTTCCTAGTCCATGTATTTGAATGTTAAAAGGCCACAGTTTAACCCTAGCTCCGTCATTCTTCCCTTGCCTTCGGGCAGCTTCTGCTCTGCTGCGATTTTTCCTCATGGCACTGTCGCTATTTACTGTGTGACAACCTCCCCATCGTTGTTCTTCCTTGAAGATTCGTCCACTTCCCGTGTTATGGTGACATTGAATGGGTTTTTACGAAGACTGTTGAGCATACTTAGGGTTATTCTCCCTCGCCGTTGTCTTTTCCAAACCCTCGGCTGCAACTTCTTCCTCCTTCATGAGTGTTGAAGTATTCCTTGAGACAGTGTTGGATGTGTGCTGCGCAGTTAACCCTTCCTCCCTTTCTGCAGAAGGTTTCATGGGTGCTTCGCAGTTAATTGGTGGCCACGCTTACTCAAAAATTCCGGTAAGAGGACTGTCAGTCCTTAATTTTATCCATTAATTTGTTTTTAGTATAAATAGAGTTGCTTCTAACAGTTTTTAAATGGATATTTCATGTTACAGGTCGATCCCTTCCTTCGTTTGGCTGTGCGGGAATACAACAGTTGTTCAGGGTTTACGGTAAGCCTGGTTTTTAACCATGGCCATTACTATTTGCTTGGTCCTCCTGGAACAAAATGATTGCGTTGTGAAGTCTATCACCCTTGGGGTTTCAATTTGATTCTTACTTTCTTTTGTTGTTTTCCTTGTAGTTAATGAGGCCTTTGAGCCGTGTAAGGAGGCTCTAGCTCAGGCCGTAACTCTAATTTAGCTCTGTTTGGAGAAGTCGTAGCTTAAGAAGTCTTTCAGACTTTTTGCTTGGCTTGGCTGTGTAAGATGTTAAGTTAATGAATACTCTTGGAAAACAAGGGGTTGAAACCCTAGAATTTATAAATCTGTTAGTTTCTTTTTTTGCACTTACAGGGTTAAAACCCTAACTTGAACCTAAGTTATTTAACAGTACTTTTTGGTTAATTGTGCTTACATTACCATACTGAAATGTATTTATTTTCTTATTTACTGGTATTATGTTGATGATATTTGGGCTCGGCCGTAAAGAAATATTTACATGCACTTGAAAATTGTTCTATTAAAGATATACTTCTGTATTTTAATATAATAATTGAATTAGCTCGGTAGGTCGAGCTCACTGTAACTTTATTTGTTTAAAATATTTTTACGGAGGAGCACTTAAGTAACTAATGATTACTTCCTTTATAAGTACTGAAATGGAATTTACCTTGTACTACTAAAAAAAGAATTGATCACCCATGTTACTGTTTGTTCTTAGTATTTTAACTTGCATACTTTGTCTATACAGTACATAATAATAAACAGAATATTATTGTTCTTGTACTCATGGATACTTAGTTATTTTAATTGAGAGTGTTGGAATTGTTATTATATAATTATTATCCTGAATCATATAATAAATTCTAGTTATTGTTTTAAATTATAATCTAATACATTGTTTCATTAAATGTATAATAAAGCTGTATTATACATGTTATATTTATTAATTGTATTCTTATTTAGTTATAAACATAACATAAACTATTATTTAACTACTATGTTCGTACATTTCTTATGTTCTATAATATCTTATTTTACTTAACCAGTTAACAAATATATAATTTATTTATAATAGGACTAATCTAATTACTGCATAGTTAGTATTTTCTCCTGTTAATATTTTAAGGATTATAAACTACAGTTATATATTTTCAGTATATAAATAACTTGAGAAAACAGAATTTAAGTGAATAACCTATGTGCCTTTATATTTGTTCTTTTGTAAGAGAATCCTGCTAAGAACTAAAATACCTGTAGAATGAATTCGAAATATAGCTATTTTGTCTTTCCATTTAATTCTTAGATAAAAGAGTCATTAGGATTGAAAGAAAAATAACTGTAAATCTATGAAGCACTTTAGGTTACTGAAAATAACTAAATAAAAAGAACTGTACAAAAAAATACTACTTTATAAGTTTACTATCATTCCATTCTATATTATCATCATAACATCCTTCTATAATTCTACCCCGGCGTTGGAGTACGGTCTGGTGAACCCAGATGTGGAAAAACACAGTGGGTCTTTATTCTTCATTCACAGATTCAATTACTGATAAACTAAACATTTATATTAGTAAACCAGCTAAATCTTCTGTCATATAATATAAGCATAACATTCATCCATTCACATTTATTAAAACAGAAATAGTTAAGTGACAGAACCTGTTGAAACTGTGGACAACAACAGCAATGGGAGGCCGTTCCTCCCTACCAATTCCTGGAGAGCGCTCAAACAACGACTTCTCAGGACCCCCGAGCTTGCTCTGGTCTCCCTGGATAGAACTAGGTGTAGCAAAAATTCAGATACCAGTCTTCAAACTCAGTAATTCTCCAAAACTTAACAGTAAGCTCTCCCAGCTAACAAGCTGTAATAATCAAGTTACTGCAGCATTCCTCTCAAAAACAACTTCCTTACTGTTTTCCCTCTTTCCTCAATGAATTTCCTGAATAACATTCACCTGAATGAATTCTCTCTGGAAAATATCTGAGCAGCCTCAGCTCTCTTCATTGAGTATTTTTAAAAGATTGCCTAGGTCTTTTTGGGTTAGTTGTCATTTAATGAGCCACCTGCTCTGATCCCACTTTCTTGGGGGATCATGACCCCAAATATAGGGAAGTTTCCACTTGCAACTTAGGAAGTGTTTGAGGATGCTGCCACTTGTCTTTTGCCCTCCACCTAGTTCCATCCACCAGTTTGACCAGTAACCTCTTTTTAACAGCTCTCCCATGCTGTTGTCTCCACAATTTATTTATTAATAATAAAATATTCTGAATTACATTCCATTTCTGTTGACTCTGCTGAGTCATTAGTTCCTACTTAGCATTAAACTTAACATAATGTCTTAGGAATATAATTAAAACAATGAACATTATTTTACGAAATTGGGGTATGTGACATACACCCCCCCTTAAAATGTAACATCGTCCTCGATGTTACTTATTCTTCATCCTCTACAACCTCCTGGAACAGATTCGGGTATGCTTCCCGCATCTTACTTTCTAGTTCCCAGGTAGCTTCTTCAGGACTAAGGTGCTTCCTTTGCACCTTCAGCTGTCCAATTGTGCGGTTCCGTAGAGTAATTTCCCTCCTCCTGAGGATACAGTCCAGTTCCACTAGAACTTCTCCTTCTGGTTCCACCTATACAACATTCCAATCAATTACATGAGTAGCATCATGAACATACCTTTTCAGAACAGAAATATGAAAAACATTATGCACTTTCAAATTAGGTGGTAACGCTAACTGATATGCAACTTGACCAATTCTGGAGAGAATTTCAAACAGACCACAGTAACGTGGTGCTAGTTTTGCACAACTCCCCAGTCTTAGGGAGATTTTCTTTGGTCTTACCTTTATGAACACATGCTCACCCACGTGGAACTCTTTGGGAGTTCTTTTCAAATCTGCTTGGCTCTTTTGTCGATCCTGAGCTACTTTCAAATTTTCCTGTACTTGTTTTACAATCTGTTCCATTTCCTTCAATAATTCAGGTCCTAACACCAATCTATGTACTAGATTATTCCAGGAGATAGGAGTGTTGCATTTATGCCGATACAAAATTTCAAATGGGCTGAACTTAGCTGAGGATTGATAGTTATTATTGTAAGCAAATTCTGCTAAATGCAAGTAATCCTCCCACTTACCTAGTTGATCCTTAACATACATTCTTAACAGATCTTCCAGCACCTGATTCACTCTTTCTGTCTGTCCGTCTGTCTGAGGATGGAAAGAGGTGCTGAAATTCAGTGTTGTGTTTAATCCCTTAAACAAGGATTTCCAGAAATTCCCTTTGAATTTGGGATCCCTGTCTGAAATAATAACCTTAGGTACTCCATGTAACCTAAAAATCTGATTTAGAAATATATCAGCTATATTGGCAGCCTTGTAAGTAGTCTTGACACGAATGAAGTGTGCTTATTTACTTAACTTGTCCACCACCACCATAATTGAATCGTTCTGATTTTGATTTCTGGGTAATCCAGTAATGAAATCCAAGTTGATTACTTCCCATTTCCAACTAGGAATAGGAAATGGTTGCAGTAAGCCGGCTGGATGTTGGTGTTCAGTTTTCACTTGTTGACAATCCAAGCATCTAGCTATGTATTCGGCTACTTCAGATTTCATATTAGGCCAGAAATATTCTTTTCTTAACATGGTGACAGTCTTCTGGTAGCCTAGTTGTCCTAAGTAAGGTGTTTTATGAACTTCATCCAGAATCAACAATTTAACCTTAGGCACATTAGGCACATACAGTCTGTCCTTAAACAATAAAAATCCATCTTTATTTAGGCTGTAACATTTTATTAGACTTTCTGTAGGTTCTTCTTTAGCTGTAACTTTTAATTCTTTATAAATTTCATCTTGTTTTATCCCTTCTATGAGCTGTTCATTTAAATAAAAAATATAAGTACTGATCGCTGCTGTAAAATTCAGCTTTGCATTTATGCTTAAAGCATCAGCTACCTTATTTTCTTTCCCTTTTATATGTTGAATTTCAAAGTCGTATTCACTTAAGAAGGCTAACCACCTTGCTTGCCTTGCATTTAAGTTGGGCTGATCTAAAAGGTATTTCAGACCTTTATTATCAGTCATTAAAATAAACTTTCTGCCTATTAAGTGGTGTCGCCACATTTTTAAAGCATGTATAACAGCAACAAGTTCTAAGTCGTAAGTGGAATAATTCTTTTCATGGATCTTTAACTTCCTAGACTCATAGGCAATGACATGCCCGTCTTGATTCAGCACACCGCCTAAACCATCATTACAAGCATCGGTGCAAACCACGAAATCCTTATTAGGATCTTCTATTCATAGAATAGGCGCAGTTGTTAACAAGGTTTTTAATTTCTTAAAGCTTTCTTCACATTTTAAGTTCCAATCAAATTTCTTGCCTTTCTTTTGCAAGGAAGTGATTGGATTAGCTATTTTTGAAAAACCTTCAATGAATATCTGGTAGTAACCGGTAATTCCCATGAAGGACCTAACATCTGTTACGTCTTTTGGAACTGGCCAATCTTCGATTGCCCGAATCTTTTTAGGATCCACTGAAATCCCTTCCTTAGTCACTACGTGACCTAAGTACTGGATTTCATCCTTAAAGAAATCACACTTGCTGAACTTCGCAAAGAGCTGTTGCTCTCGTAGCTCTTGTAAAACTATCCGTAAGTGTTCCTTATGTTCCGCTTCATTTTTAGAATAAATTAAAATGTCATCGATAAATACGACAACAAATTTATCTAAGTATTTATGCATTATATTATTCATTAGGCACATAAAGACAGCTGGGGCATTAATAAGCCCAAATGGCATTACGACAAATTCGTAATGTCCATACCTCGTTCTAAAGGTGGTCTTGAAAATGTCCTCATCTTTAATTCTTACCTGATGATATCCTGATCTCAAGTCTATCTTTGAGAACACCATAGCTCCATGCAGCTGATCAAATAGATCATCTATGAGGGGCAACGGATATCTGTTTTTAATTGTCATCTTATTTAGTTGACGGTAATCTATGCATAGTCGCATAGTTCCGTCTTTCTTTTTGACAAAGATGACCGGTGCTCCCCAAGGGGACACACTAGGTTGAATGTACTTCTTATCTATTAATTCTTTTAACTGTGATTTTAATTCATTAAGTTCTAAAATATTCATACGATATGGAGCCTTCGAGCTAGGTACAACACCTGGTACCAGCTCAATAGTGAAATCCAGTTCCCTCCTGGGAGGTAATCCTGGAATTTCCTCCGGAAAAACATCAGTAAATTCGTTTAACACAGGAATATATTCTATTTTTAACTTATCTTCTTCAGATTTACTTTCCTCATCTGTAATAGTTACAGCATAGGCTTTGCACCCTTTCCTAATTGCTCTTTTAAGTTGTAAGGCAGAAATCTGCCTAATTACAATTTTCCTAGGAATACCTTTAACTGTTACTGGCTGTTCATTATTATTTACGCACATAAAAGTTTTATCAAAACAGTTTAAAACTGCCTTGTGCTATTCTAACCAATCCATACCAATCAATACATCATACGAGCCAAGTGGCAGAACATTTAGCTTAACAGTAGTTTTAAAATCATTCATAACTAAAACACATTCCTTCACGTATCAGGTTACTTTCCTTTTTTCCCTAGTGGCTAATTGAACTAACCAGGAGCTATCAAACTTTTCGACAGTCAATTTACACTTTTCTACTATCTGAGGTGAAATGTAACTAAGACTAGCTCCTGGATCTATTAAAATGGTTACAGGGGTTTTGTTAACCATACCTTCTACTTCCACCATGGAAGTCTGATAATCAGCTTGGCGGTTCTCCAACGCTGCATTGATTTTGGGCATAGTCCTTGCAAAATCTCCAACAGTCATTTCATCCTGCACAGTATGAATATTGTTGTTTGGCTTTTTCCAATTTGGGCAAACCGAAGCATGGTGCGGGCCATTGCACTCCTAGCACTTAATAGGCTCCTTTCGTTCGAAATTCTTAGTGAAATTTCCATGATTGTTTGAAGCTTCCTTTCCCTTGAAGTTATTGGAATTATTAGAAGCACCATTTCTGTTTCCCTGGAATTTCTTACCATTAGAATGAATTATGTTCTTATTATTCCTGAAATTCTTCTGGGGTACAAACTCCTTTTTCTTGAACTCGGGCTGATTACTGTTATTTTTAGCCTTCCAGTTGGCTATACCTTCTTTCTTTTTGTTCCGTTCAAAACATAAATTTGCCTTCCTCATGGCTTCTTCCAGAGTTTTCGGGTTATCATACTCAATCCTGTCCTTGATAGGATATGGCAGACAGCTAAAAAACCGCTGTACTTTAGGTTTCTCATCAACTAAATAAGGTACATACCTCAACAGACTTAAGAATTTACTGTTTAAGTCCTTCATAGTCATGGATCCTAACTTTAACTCGTAAAATTCTTTCGCTCTCTCTTCATAGTATTGTTCGGACATAAATTTCTTCTTGAAGTACCTTTTAAAAGTACTCCAATTAACCTTTTTTTCTTTGATGCCCTTAACTCTCTTCAGATCTTGCCACCATATGTCTGCTTTTCCAGAGAGATTATAGATTGCCATTCGTGCCTTCAGCTGATTTGAATAGTTGTATATCTGAAAATATTTCCTCATCCCAGATAACCAGGACTCTGCCTCTTCTCCCTTTTCAACCTCTCCGTTGAAAGTTGGAGGCTTTATTTTTTTAAACTCCCCAGAAATCTCTTCTTATGGCCTGTACTTTTTCTTTCTGCTATACAACTCAGCCTCACTACTGTCACTAGTAGTGTAATAGCTTTTTTGTTCCCTGAATCCTTCAGATGATGAACTTCTTTAAGCTTTAGCCAGTTTCATCTTTTTAGATCCTTTCTGATGGCTAGCTTCCTCAGATTCGGATCTTTTGCTCCTTCCTTCAGTCTGAAATTTTTCCATCAAAATTTGGTTTAACTCCTCTTGAGTCTTTAAAATTCTCTCGTTATCCTTCTTGACTAATTCCATTTCATTCTTCAAATCCTTTATATTCTGTATCAGCTTTGAAGAGTGAGCAGTTACCTCTTCTAACACAGGTTCCCTAGACATCTGTCTTGTCTCGGTGTTTGGAGACTCCTCCTCAGCATATTCTCCTAGCTTCTCCATACCTTCCTGTTAGATTCAGAAAAAAACGTTTTCTGTTCTTTACATAAAACAAATACAGGTTAGTATATTATTTTTACTGTTCTACGGAAACTAGTTGGGCTGCATTAAGGCCTAGTATTTGAACCATGCTCTGATACCACAGGTCAAAACCCAAAATTTCAAGAAAATTTAAAATTTTAAAATACATGTAATTTCAATAAATGCAGTCACTAATTGCTTGATTAGTTATTTGTTATCGAAATTTATTATTTGTTGGTTATGTTTGGCAGTAGAATAGTTCTTTCCAGTTTACTAATTTTGTTCTTTTTGCGACCATACAAAAGAGACTGTCATGTAAAAACTGGGCTTACTTAGCTTCCAAGCTAATGCAGAGAGTTTTCTTCTTATTTTTACAGACTACAGGTAAGAAGCTTTGGGCACTGCTTAAAAAGTTTTTAAAGCATTTGATTAAATAATTGTCATAAACAGTGAACTCAGTAATAAATAGATACTTAAACATAATTCCAGTATTCAAGGTATAATTACTTCACTGTTTCCAATCTTTCACTTCTTGAGGGATAGAATTTTAGTTCAACAGTGATGGATGCAACTATTTCCTTTCTAGTCATAGTATGTCATAATCTTCAAAAGATTAAAGAAATGTTTCACCTCTAACATGATTATCGACGGTATGATCTAATACTTTAATTAATTCTTTATAGGTAAAAAAAATAAGATCAAAATCTATTTTTAGTTATCCATCTCACTAACTAAGTCATCACTGAAAAAGAATACTACACAGTGTTAAGGAACTTATGTATCCAACCTTACTTTCATCCTCCCAAGTTTTAAGGTAATTACAATCTCAATGCATACTGATTCAAATAAAAGAAGCTAGTATTAGAGGTTTAAATTCTCTATACTAAAATTTTTTGGAGAATAATCATCTTATTGATAGTTGTAATATTATTCAAATCTCAATAGAACCTTTACATCTTTAGAGATCTAACAACTTTTCATACAAACCTGTTAGTTCCATACTACATCATTTAAAGTAAGTAACTACTATAATATTGACTTACTTATCATGGTTAGAGTATGTAATTAAAGATACTCTTTTTCATGACTTAATAATATTCTAGTTTTGAACTATTAACAGATTGGCTTAAAGAACAATAGCCAAAATTATAATAAACTAAGTCATAGTATATGTTTTTATACTTAACAAGTTTATGGATTATCTTTAAGTTTACCTTCTATCCTTTTTTTACCATGATGGCTTCTTTAACTCCTTTGCATGAACAATATAAACTTGGTTAAGTATAAATCTACTTTAGTTGCTTATCTATTAAGAGAATACTATTACCCTTGGCTCTTAAGTGATACTCTATAAGAACCTTGTCATTCTCATGAATATAATTGTTTGATGATAGCATCATACTATGGAAAGGAAATATGCAAGGGTATAAGTTATAATACAAGGTAATGATTAAATTATATGATATAATTTAAGAACATAATCGTAAGGGTCGTATCATTTCCCAAACCCTTGATGATTACTAATCAAGATTTTGTGATGACATTATAATGTAGGTTCACGCTACGTGCAAAACGATATGAGTGAACTATGGATAAACAACAAAATGATTGGAAATCATTTGTGGAATCCTGGACTATACAAAAGTGACCCGAACTGCATCAAAAATCTACATGATAACGTGGCATTTCCTAGTCCATGTATTTGAATGTTAAAAGGCCGTAGTTTAACCCTAGCTCTGTCATTCTTCCCTTGCCTTCGGGAAGCTTCTGCTCTGCTGCGATTTTTCCTCATGGCACTGTTGCTATTTGCTGTGTGACAGCCTCCCCATCGTTGTTCTTCCTTGAATATTCATCCACTGCCTGTGTTATGGTGACATTGAATTGGTTTTTACGAAGACTGTTGAGCATACTTAGGGTTATTCTCCCTCCCCATTGCCTTGTCCAAACCCTCGGCTGCAACTTCTTCCTCCTTCATGAGTGTTGAAGTATTCCTTGAGACAGTGTTGGATGTGTGCTGCGCAGTTAACCCTTCCTCCCTTTCTGCAGAAGGTTTCGTGGGTGCTTCGCAGTTAATTGGTGGCCATGCTTACTCAAACATTCTGGTAAGAGGACTTTCAGTCCTTAATTTTATCCATTAATTTGTTTTTAGTATACATAGAGTCACTTCTAACAGTTTTTAAATGGATACTTCATGTTACAGGTCGACCCCTTCCTTCGTTTGGCTGTGCGGGAATACAACAACGGTTCAAGGTTTACGGTAAGCCTAGTTTTTAACCATGGCCGTTACTATTTGCTTGGTCCTCCTAGAACAAAATGATTGTGTTGTGAAGTCTGTCACCCTTGGGGTTTCAGTTTGCTTGTTACTTTCTTTTGTTGTTTTCCTTGTAGTTAATGAGGCCTTTGAGCCACGTAAGGAGGCTCAAGCTCAGGCCGTAACTGTAATTTAGCTATGTTTGGAGAAGCCATAGCTTAAGAAGTATTTCAGACTTTTTGCTTGGCTTGGCTGTGTAAGATGTTAAGTTAATGAATACTCTTGGAAAACAAGGGGTTGAAACCCTCGACTTTATAAATCTGTTAGTTTCTTTTTTTTGCACTTACAGGGTTAAAACCCTAACTTGAACCTAAGTTATTTAACAGTACTTTTTGGTTAATTGTGCTTACAGTACCATACTGAAATGTATTTATTTTCTTATTTACTGGTATTATGTTGATGATATTTGGGCTCGGCCGTAAAGAAATATTTACATGCACTTTGAAAAATTTTCTGTTAAAGATATACTTCTGTATTTTAATATAATAATTGAATTAGCTCGGTAGGTCGAGCTCACTGTAACTCTATTTGTTTAAAATATTTTTATGGAGGAGCACTTAAGTAACTAATGGTTACTTCCTTTATAAGTACCGAAATGGAATTTACCTTGTACTACTAAAAAAAGAATTGATCACCCATGTTACTGTTTGTTCTTAGTATTTTAACTTGCATACTTTGTCTATACAGTACATAATAATAAACAGAATATTATTGTTCTTGTACTCATGGATACTTAGTTATTTTAATTGAGAGTGTTGGAATTGTTATTATATAATTATTATCCTGAATCATATAATAAATTCTAGTTATTGTTTTAAATTATAATCTAATACATTGTTTCATTAAATGTATAATAAAGCTGTATTATACATGTTATATTTATTAACTGTATTCTTATTTAGTTATAAACATAACATAAACTATTATTTAACTACTGTGTTCGTACATTTTCTATGTTCTATAATATCTTATTTTACTTAACCAGTTAACAAATATATAATTTATTTATAATAGAACTAATCTAATTACTGCATAGTTAGTATTTTCTCCTGTTAATATTTTAAGGATTATAAACTACAGTTATATATTTTGTATATAAATAACTTGAGAAAACAGAATTTAAGTGAATAACCTATGTGCCTTTATATTTGTTCTTTTGTAAGAGAATCCTGCTAAGAACTAAAATACCTATAGAATGAATTCGAAATATAGCTATTCTATCTTTCCATTTAACTCTTAGATAAAATAGTCATTAGGATTGAAAGGAAAATAACTGTAAATCTATGAAGCACTTTAGGTTACTGAAAATAACTAAATAACAAGAACTGTACAGAAAAATACTACTTTATAAGTTTACTATCATTCCATTCTATATTATCATCATAACATCCTTCTATAATTCTACCCCTGCGCTGGAGTACGGTCTGGTGAACCCAGATGTGGAAAAACACAGTGGGTCTTTATTCTTCATCCATAGATTCAATTACTGATAAAATAAACATTTATATTACTAAACCAGCTAAATATTATGTCATATAATATAAGCATAACATTCATCCATTCACATTTATTAAAACAGAAATAGTTAAGTGACAGAACCTGTTGACATTGTGGACAACAACAGCAATAGGAGGTCGTTCCTCCCTACCAATTCCTGGAGAGCGCTCAAACAACAACTTCTCAGGACCCCCGAGCTTGCTCTGGTCTCCCTGGATGGAACTAGGTGTAGCAAAAAGTCAGATACCAGTCTTCAAACTCAGTAATTCTCCAGAACTTAACAGTAAGCTCTCCCAGCTAACAAGCTGTAATAATCAAGTTACTGGAGCATTCCTCTCAAAAACAACTTCCTTACTATTTTCCCTCTTTCCTCAATGAATTTCCTGAATAACATTCACCTGAATGAATTCTCTCTGGAAAATATCTAAGCATCCTCAGCTCTCTTCATTGAGTATTTTTAAAAGATTGCCTAGGTCTTTTTGGGTTAGTTGTCATTTAATGAGCCACCTGCTTTGATCCCACTTTCTTGGGGGATCATGACCCCAAATATAGGGAAGTTTCCACCTACAACTTAGGAAGTGTTTGAGGATGCTGCCACTTGTCTTTTGCCCTCCACCTAGTTCCATCCACCAGTTTGACCAGTAACCTCTTTTTAACAGCTCTCCCATGCTGTTGTCTCCACAATTTATTTATTAATAATAAAATATTCTGAATTACATTCCATTTCTGTTGACTCTGCTGAGTCATCAGTTTTTACTTAGCATTAAACTTAACATAATGTCTTAGGAATATAATTAAAACAATTAACATTATTTTACAAAATTGGGGTATGTGACAGATAGTATAGCATAGATTACACAAGAATCAAATAACAAGTACTATTATTGATATATTTACAAAATAAACTAAGAATAATAATGCAGAGGCTAAAGGAATCAGAGAGAAATAATATAGTCATTATAATAATAATAAGTTACTTTATTTATGCAATATAGTAATACTATTACTATTAATATAAAGTAGTGTCCTTATTACTGTAAGTGTATTCTAGATCTATTTATACTTTCTGACCTACAGGTAAACTGACAGTTCTTACAACTATTGTAAAACAAAAGATATAAAAACCCTATATCATTAAAAGGGTATAAACTAAACATCTATAATTACAAATTCTTATTAACAAGAGAATTAAATTATAAATCAGGTACATAAACCCTAAAAATAATATTACCTTTAAACAATAATTTTTAAATAAAGAGGAACAGAGCTAATTCATCACTGTCAAATAGGGTTAAACCCTATAAAACCCTAATTATACAAGAAAATCAAGAAATGGTGGAACTAATAGTATTTTACTCACAACCATATTATAAATAAAAACAAAGTAAGCATTCGAATGTCCAATACTGCAAGTACAGAAGGAATGCAGAGAAAGGAAAGAGTATTTAAAACTTATATAATAACTGAGGGTAAAAACCCTATCCATCCAAAATAATACAAAAGTAATGACTGTAAAACCCAGTCTTGTTTAATAACCCACGACCGTAATAAGAAAATTACACATGAAGGCTCACAGCCTGTTCATTACTTTAAACGAAAAAATTTAAACAAAACAAAATTTACTATCACGGCCGAAGCCAGAGAGCTCTATAATAGAGCTAGGGTCTTAAACCAACGATGTTTAACAACGAACAAACAAACAAAATAATCGAAAGCATTGAGGGTTTAACAGGCCGCAACGACCAATCCCTCTTTACCCCATAAGGGTTTACATAAGGTGGATGAGCCATGGAGAAACCAGGGCTTACTGTAGCTCTTATCGCTGCAACCCTGTACTCCATGTGCTGACCGAGAAGAGAGGCAGACCGTATCTGCAAAATAAACATTCATTCGACTGTTAAATTTATATTAAAAGTAACGAGATGAATATAGAAGAAATGGGTATTATCTTTAAAAAGGAAATGAATAATCCTTTTACCTTAGCAACAGAAATGTTTGTCAATAGTAATGTAGCAACCAGCGACAGCATGAGACCAGCACGAGCAAGGAGTCTTCCCTTCAATGGAAAAAGAAACGGTGTTACAACACCCATGAACCATTGACAGCTGAGTACCCTTTAGTCATCTAACTGATGGAGTAGGTCAAACCCTAAGCTGATTTTCTACTCTATCCAACAATGCACAGTAATGGTGCAAACTCAAACCTTAACACTTTGAAAAGAAAAACCACTCTCGCTGGATAAACTGAAGGGAGATGGTAAGGTCTGACACAGTCAAGGGTTCGAGCTTAAGAAATGGAGGCAGCGAAGAAACAAACAGGAGCATGAGTAACGCATGAGGAGCAGAAGCACTACGAGACAGCCTTCACATTGGTGCAATGGGCAAGCTAACCAAGGAGGAGAAGCCATAGATAGTCGCAGCTCGACACAGGTGACAGAGTAACAGTGCGGCCGGTTCCTTCACAGAGGACGGACAAGAGCCCGAAGGCGAGAGAGGATAAGGAGCTAGGTCTTGGAGAAGACTCTTATAAACCTACAACGCATGGCCCAAACAAAGCCACGTCGCTTTACAAATAATTTTTCCACGGTGGCTGTGTTTCTATAGTTTCTTTGAGCTAATCATAAGAATCCGGAGTTGACAATCATTCGGCTGTCTCCAAGGTTAAACCTTAGTCCCGACCGAGTCAACCCTATCATTAGCACATTATAACATGTGTTAGGTTGTTACTTAAACCTTGTTGTGGAAACTTACCATCGATACAAGGCTAACAAATCTTTACGATACGTTATATTATATAATCACCATTGAAATACAATCAAATGATAACACCATGTGCATCATGGGTACAACTAATACAATGGCAAAGAATCTTGTAACAAGATTTCGTAGTTAATAAACCTTTGTTATAATCAACACTATATCTAGAGTGGTAAGTGTAGTAACTTATCTTATTTATAAACTTGAAATGTCTAAGGTAAATATTATAAGAGTACTCCTTAGAGTAATACTTTAAACGTAATTTTTCATGGACTTGAATTATGAACCGTTCATCCTGGTGAATGACTACTTTGTCATTTAACACTTTACAGTCTTAATAGAATAGGTTGGTAACATTATTATAGGGAGGAAGTTTTATACATATACTTAAGTAAGAAGGTTGGTTTTTTTTTACAAGCATTCCACCAATTTTTATATTGTAATTATAGAGTATACTATTGGTACACTTTAAAGAGGTTGTAGATTCAACCATAGTAACTATGGTATTATAATGTTAACCTTTATGGTTTTGCCATAGTCATCTAAGTTGGATACAAGTGTACAAGAGGAAATGGCAACTAAATATTTTGATGAGTGCATCATCTGGATTAAATATCCTTAAATTTTAGAATTTTATCACATAGGAAGGTGAAGTCATTTAAGAGAAAGTTTATCAAAGTAAGGGTTAGACCTTGAAACTCGTACGAATTAGTGGTAATGTAAATAAGACCTGGTGTGACAGTATAAATTTATTCTTATCATTGGATAGTTTAATTTTGGTAGCAGTAGATTGTAAACCCCCTTATTTATACACTTTACGAAGTAAGAATATTTGTGCTTTCTTAAACATAAACTATTGATTTTCGTATTCTACTTGTAAACAATCTTATTTAAAGATATTTTGACACTGATAACTATGATAGATATCAAACAGTTCATTAATCGTAGGAATTATAAATCTATCTCTACTAGAATGAAGAATAGATAATGAATTTACCTCAGTAAGCATTGATATGTGCCTAGATACTACTATCTTACTAAACTTTGAATTGCAAACAAACTTGTACATAAAGACTTTAGAATTTTTATTGCAGCAGCCAAATCTCTTTACCTGTAATCTGTAAAGAAAGAAGAAACTTTCTGCATTAGCTTGAAAGCTAAGTAAGCCCAGTTTTTCATGACAGCCCCACCTTATGTTCGCAAAAAGAAACAAGTCAGTAAACATAAAAGATCTGTCCTATCAATCTATGCAAATAACAGATGAATGTTAATAATAAGCTGATAACACTTAACTAATTAAATGATTAGTTAATTGCATTTATGTTGATATTATGTAAATTAAAAAAAATTAAATTTTTAGGAAAATTTGGGGATTTGACATGTGGTATCAGAGCATGGTTCAAATACTAGGCCTTGATGTGGCCCAACTAGTTTCTGTAAAATAGTAAAAACAATGTACTAACCTATTTTTGTTTTATGTAAAGAGCAGAAAATTTCTTTTTCTGAATCTAACAGGCAGGTATGGAGAAGCTAGGAGAATATGCTGAGGAGGAGTCTCCAAATACTAAGACAAGACAGATGTCTAGAGAACCTGTGTTAGAAGAGGTAACTGCTCACTCTTCAGAGATGATACAGACTATAAAGGATTTGAATATTGAAATGGAATCAGTCAAGAAGGATAATGAGAGGATATTAAAGACTCAGGAGGAGTTAAACCAAATTTTGATGGAAAAATTCCAGACAGAAGGGAGGAGAAAAAGATCCGAATCTGAGGAAGCTAGCCATCAGAAAGGATCTAAAAAGATGAAACTGGCTAAAGCTGAAAGCAGTTCATCGTCTGAAGGGTTCAGGGAACAACAAATCTATTACACTACTAGTGACAGTAGTGAGGCTGAATTGTATAATAGAAAGAAGAAGTACAGACCATATGAAGAGATTTTCGGGGAGTTTAAAAAAATAAAGCCCCCAACTTTTAACGGAGAGACTGAAAAAGGGGAAGAAGTAGAGTCCTGGTTATCCGGGATGAGGAAGTATTTCCAGATATACAATTATTCAAATCAGCTGAAGGCAAGAATGGCCATCTATAATCTCTCTGGAAAAGCAAATATATGGTGGCAATATTTGAAAATAGTTAAGAGGATCAAAGAAAAAGAAGTCAATTGGAGTATCTTTAAAAGGTACTTCAAGAAGAAATTTTTGTCCAAACAATATTATGAAGAAAGAGCTAAATAATTTTACGAATTAAAGTTAGGATCCATGACTATGAAGGATCTAAACAGTTATTCTTAAGCTTGTTGAGGTATGTACCTTATTTAGTCGATGAGAAACCTAAAGTGCAGCGGTTTCTCAGCTATCTGCCATATCATATCAAGGACAAAATTGAGTATGATAACCCTAAGACTTTGGAGGAAGCCATGCAGAAGGATAATTTCTGTTTTGAACAGAACAAGAAGAAAGACGGTATAGCCAATTGGAAGGCTAAAAAGAATAGTAATCAGCCTGAGTTCAAGAAAAAAGAATTTGTACCTCAAAAGAATTTCAAAAATAATAAGAACAGAAATTATTCAAACAGTAAGAACTTTCAGGGAAATATAAATGGTGCTCCTACTAATTCTAATAATTCCAGTAACTTTAAAGGAAAGGAAGTAGCAAACAATCATGGGAACTTCACTAAGAATTTTGAGCGAAAGGTGCCTGTTAAGTGCTGGGAGTGCAATGGACCGCACTATGCCTCGGTCTACCCAAATCGGAAAAAGTCGAACAGCAATATTCACACTGTGCAAGATGAAATGACTATTGGAGAATTTGCACGGACTATGCCTAGAATAAATGCAGCATTGGAGAACCGCCAAGCTGACTATCAGAATTCCATGGTGGAAGTGGAAGGTATGGTTAACCAAACCCCTGTAACCATTTTAATTGATCCAGGAGCTAGTCTTAGTTACATTTCATCTCAAATAGTGGAAAAGTGTAAATTGACTGTTGAAAAGTTTGATAATTCCTGGTTAGTTCAATTAGCCACTGGGGAAAAAAGGAAAGTAACATGTTATGTGAAAGAATGTGCCTTACTTATGAATGATTTTAAAACTACAGTTAAGCTTAATGTTCTGCCACTTGGCTCGTATGATTTACTGATTGGTATGGATTGGTTAGAGTAGCACAAAGTAGTTTTAAACTGTTTTGATAAAACCTTTATGTGCATAAATAATAATGAACAACCAGTAACAGTTAAAGGTATTCCTAGGAAAACTGTAATCAGGCAGATTTCTGCCTTACAACTTAAAAGAGCAGTTAGAAAAGGGTGCAAAGCCTATGCTGTAACTATTACAGATGAGGCAAGTAAATCTGAAAAAGATAAGTTAAAAATAGAGGATATTCCCGTTTTAAACGAATTTACTCATGTTTTTCCGGAGGAAATTCCAGGATTACCTCCCAGGAGGGAACTGGATTTCACTATTGAGCTGGTACCGGGTGCTGTACCTAGCTCAAAAGCTCCGTATCATATGAATATTTTAGAACTTAATCAATTAAAATCAAAGTTAAAAGAGTTAATAGATAAGAAGTACATTCGACCTAGTGTGTCCCCTTGGGGAGCACCGGTCATCTTTGTCAAAAAGAAAGATGAAACTATGCGACTATGCATAGATTACCGTCAACTAAATAAGATGACAATTAAAAACAGATATCCGTTGCCCCACATAGATGATTTGTTTGATCAGCTACGTGGAGCTACGGTTTTCTCCAAGATAGACCTGAGATCAGGATATCATCAGGTAAGAATTAAAGATGAGGACATCTTCAAGACAACCTTCAGAACGAGGTATGGACATTATGGATTTGTCATAATGCCATTTGGGCTTACCAACGCCCCAGCTATCTTTATGTGTCTAATGAATAATATAATGCATAAATACCTAGATAAATTTGTTGTCGTGTTTATCGATGACATCTTAATTTATTCTAAAAATGAAGA
>LPNX010697113.1:627267-698654 GCA_001517045.1 Pseudotsuga menziesii | reverse complement strand
TTTACAAGAGCTGCGAGAGCAACAGCTCTTTGCGAAGTTCAGCAAGTGTGATTTCTTTAAGGATGAAATCCAGTACTTAGGTCACGTAGTGACTAAGGAAGGAATTTCAGTTGATCCTGAAAAGATTTGGGCAATCGAAGATTGGCCGGTTCCAAAAGACGTAACAGATGTTAGGTCATTCATGGGAATTACCGGTTATTACCGGAGATTTATTGAAGGCTTTTCAAAAATAGCTAATCCAATCACTTCCTTGCAAAAGAAAGACAAGAAATTTGATTGGAACTTAAAATGTGAAGAAAGTTTTAAGAAATTAAAAACTTTATTAACAACTGTGCCTATTCTAAGAATAACAGATCCTAATAAGGATTTCGTGGTATGCATTGATGCTTGTAATGATGGTTTAGGCGGTGTGTTGACTCAAGATAGGCATGTCATTGCCTATGAGTCCAGGAAGTTAAAGATCCACGAAAAGAATGATGCAACTTATGATTTAGAACTTGCTCCTGTTATACATGCTTTAAAAATGTGGTGACACCACTTAATAGGCAGAAAGTTTATTTTAATGACTGATAATAAATGTTTGAAATACCTTTTAGATCAGCCCAACTTAAATGCAAGACAATCAAGGTGGTTGGCCTTCTTGAGTGAATATGATTTTGAAATTCAACACATAAAAGGAAAAGAAAATAAGGTGGCTGATGCTTTAAGTAGAAATGCAAAGCTGAATTTTACAGCAGCAATCAACACTTATGCTTCTGATCTAAATGAACAGCTGACAGAAGGGATAAAATAGGATGACATTTATAAAAAATTACAAGTTACAGCTAAAGAAGAACCTACAAAAAGCTTAATAAAAGGTTATAGTCTAAATAAAGATGGATTTTTATTGTTTAAGGAAAAAGTGTATGTACCTAACATGCCTAAAGTTAAATTACTGATTTTGGATGAAGTTCATAAAACACCTTACTCAGGACATCCAGGCTACCAAAAGACTGTCACCATGTTAAGAAAATAATATTTTTGGCCTAATATGAAATATGAAGTAACTGAATACATAGCTAAATGTTTGGATTGTCAACAAGTGAAAACTGAACACCAACATCCAGCTGGTTTATTGCAACCTTTGCCTATTCCTAGTTGGAAATGGGAAATAATCAGTTTGGATTTCATTACTGGATTGCCTAGAAATCATAATCAGAATGATTCGATCATGGTGGTGGTTGACAAGTTAAGTAAAGCAGCACATTTCATTCCTGTCAAGACTACTTACAAGGATGCCAATATAGCTGATATATTTTTAAAGCAGATTTTTAGGTTACATGGAGTACCTAAAGTTATTATTTCAGACAGGGATCCTAAATTCACAGGAAAATTTTGGAGGTCCTTGTTTAAGGGATTAAACAAAACACTGAATTTCAGCACCTCTTTTCATCCTCAGACGGATGGACAGACTGAAAGAGTGAATCAGGTGCTGGAAGATCTGTTAAGAATGTATGTTAAGGATCAGCCAGGTAAGTGGGAGGACTACTTGCATTTAGTAGAATTTGCATACAATAATAACTATCAGTCATCAGCTAAGTTCAGTCCATTTGAAATTCTGTATGGGCGTAAATGTAACACTCCTATCTCCTGGAGTAATCCAATAGATAGATTAGTGTTAGGACCAGAATTATTGAAGGAAATGGAATAGATTGTGAAACAAGTGCATGAAAATTTGAAGGTAGCACAGGATCGGAAAAAGAGGCAAGCAGATTTGAAAAGAACTCCCAAAGAGTCCCAGGTGGGTGAGCACGTGTTTATAAAGGTAAGACCAAAGAAAAGATCCTTAAGACTGGGGAGTTGTGCAAAACTAGCACAATGTTATTGTGTCCCGTTTGAAATTTTATCCATAATTGGTCAAGTTGCATATCAGCTAGCGTTACCACCTAACTTGAAAGTGCATAATGTTTTCCATATTTATGTTCTAAAAAAGTATGTTTATGATGCTACTCATGTGATTGATTGGAATGTTGTACAGGTGGAACCAGAAGGAGAATTTCTGGTGGAACCGGACTGTATCCTCGGGAGGAGGGAAATTACTCTGCGGAACCGTACAATTGGATAGTTGAAGGTGCAATGGAAGCACCTTAGTCCTGAAGAAGCTACCTGGGAACTGGAAAGTAAGATGCGGGAAGCATACTCGAATATGTTCCAGGAGGTTGCAATAGATGACGAATAAGTAACATCGAGGACGATGTTACATTTTAAGGGGGTGTGTATGTCACATACCCCAATTTTGTAAAATAATGTTAATTGTTTTAATTATATTCCTGAGACATTATGTGAAATTTAATGCTAAGTAGGAACTGATGACTCAACAGAGTCAACAGAAGTGGAATGTAATTCAGAATATTTTATTATTAATAAATAAATTGTGGAGACAACAGCATTGGAGAGCTGTTAAAAGAGGTTACTGGTCAAACTGGTGGATGGAACTAGGTGGAGGGCAAAAGACAAGTGGCAGCATCCTCAAACACTTCCTGAGTTGCAGGTGGAAACTTCCCTACAATTGGGGTCATGATCCCCCAAGAAAGTGGGATCAGAGCAGGTGGCTCATTAAATGACAACTAACCCGAAAAGACCTAGGAAATATTTTAAAATTACCCAATGAATAGAGCTGAGGCTGCTCAATATTTTTCCAGAGAAGAAACATTCAGGTGGAATTCTATTCAGGAATTCATTTGGGGAAAAAGGGAAAATAGTAAGGAAGTTGTTCTATGAGGATTGCTGCAGTAACTTGGTTATTTACAGCTTGATAGCTGGGAGAATTTACTGATAAGTTCTGGATTAATACTGAGTTTGAGGATTGGTATCTGACTATTGTTGCACCTAGTTCCAGCCAGGGAGACCAGATCAAGCTCGGGGGTCTTGAGGAGTCATTGTTTGAGCGCTCTCCAGGAATTGGTAGGGAGGAACGGCCTCCCATTGCTGTTGTTGTCCCAAGATCAAGTAGGTTCTGTCACTTAACTGTCTTTATTTAAATACTGTGAATGGTTGAATGTCATATTTGTAGTTTATGATATAAGAGTTAACTGGTTTTAGTGATGTAAATGTTTTAGTTTTAGTTTTAGTAATGAAATCTTTTGATGATAGAGAAAGACCCACCGTGTTTTTCCACATCTGGGTTTTACCAGACCGTACTCCAACACAGGGGTAAATTTAAATAAGAATAGTATGATAAGATTGCAGAGTAATAGTTCTTTATCTATTTTCAGAAAAGATATTTCATTGACAGTTGTATGAGTTTTTAATCAGAAACTACTTCCTTGAACTGTATTTTGCTTTCAGAAATTTTATAATGAAAAGAATAAATAGGAGAGTATATTTTAGACTATATTTATTTACTGTTTTAACCTACAGTTCTTTCTTCCAGATTAGAATAATTTTTATTCCTATATGTATAATAATAAACTGAAAGTAGGAATAGTTATATACTGATTAGCTACTACTGTCAAATCAATCTGGTCTAGATTTTATAAATGTTTTGTGATGTATTCATTTCATTATTTTCCTTCTTTTTACTTGGAACTGAGCCCAAACAAGTTCCAGAGCTGTTATTTATTTTTATTTAGAATATGAACAAGGTTAATATTTGTGCTTATAAAAATAAACTCTGGATAGAGTAAATTAAATGCTGGATATATATATATATATATATATATATATATATATATATTAATATTTATATATCATAACTAAGAAAAACAAATTAATTACAACAGAACATAGATAGTATAGCATAGATTACACAAGAATCAAATAACAAGTACTATTATTGATATATTTACAAAATAAACTAAGAATAATAATACAGAGGCTAAAGGAATCACAGAGAAATAATATAGTCATTATAATAATAATAAGGTACTTTATTTATGCAATATAGTACTACTATTACTATTAATATAAAGTAGCATCCTTATTACTGTAAGTGTATTCTAGATCTATTTATACTGTCTGAGCTACAGGTAAACTGACAGTTCTTACAACTATTGTAAAACAAAAGATATAAAAACCCTATATCATTAAAAGGGTATGAACTAAACATCTATAATTACAAATTCTTATTAACAAGAGAATTAAATTATAAATCAGGTACATAAACCCTAAAAATAATATTACCTTTAAACAATAATTTTTAAATAAAGAGGAATAGAGCTAATTCATCACTGTCATATAGGGTTAAACCCTATAAAACCCTAATTATACAAGAAAATAAAAAAACGATGGAACTAACAGTATTTTACTCACAGCCGTATTATAAAATAAAAACGATGTAAGCATTCGAATGTCCAATACTGCAAGTACAGAAGGAATGCAGAGAAAGGAAACAGTATTTAAAACTTATATAATAACTGAGGGTAAAAACCCTATCCATCCAAAATAATACAAAAGTAATGACTGTAAAACCCAGTCTTGTTTAATAACCCACGGCCGTAATAAGAAAATTACACATGCAGGCTCACAGCGTGTTCATTACTTTAAACGCAAAAATTTAAACAAAACAAAATTTACAATCACGGTCGAAGCCAGAGAGCTCTACAATAGAGCTAGGGTATTAACCCAACGATGTTTAACAGCGAACAAACAACCAAAATAACCGAAAGCATTAAGGGTTTAACAGGACGCAACGACCAATCCCTCTTTACCCCATAAGGGTTTACACAAGGTGGATGAGCCATGGAGAAACCAGGGCTTACCGCAGCCCTTATCGCCGCAACCGTGTACTCCATGTGCTGACCGAGAAGAGAGGAAGACCATATCTGCAAAATAAACTTTCATCCAACTGTTAAATTTATATTAAAAGCAATGAGATGAATATACAAGAAATGTGTATTATCTTTAAAAAGGAAATGAATAATCCTTTTACCTTAGCAACAGAAATGTTTGTCAACAGTAATGCAGTGACCAGCGACAGCATGAGACCAGCACAAGCAAGGAGTCTGCCCTTTAATGGCAAAAGAAATGGTGTTACAACACCCATGAACCACTGAAAGCTGAGTACCCTTTAGTCATCTAACTGATGGAGTAGGTCAAACCCTAAGCCGAGTTGCTACTCTATCCAACAACGCACAGTAATGGTGCAAACTCAAACCTGAACACTTCGAAAAGAAAAACCACTCTCACTGGATAAACTAAAGGGAGATGGTAAGGTCCGACATAGTCAAGGGTTCGAGCTTAAGCAATGGAGGCAGCGAAGAAACAAATAGGAGCATGAGTAACGCATGAGGAGCAGAAGCACTATGAGACAACCTTCACGTTGGTGCAATGGGAAAGCTAACCAGGGAGGACAAGCCATAGACAGTCGCAGCTCGACACACATGACAGAGTAACAGTGCGGCTGGTTTCTTCACAGAGGACGGACAAGGCCCAAAGGCGAGGGAGGATAAGGAGCTAGGTCTTGGAGAAGACTCTTATAAACCTGAAATGCATGGCCCAAATGAAGCCACGTCGCTTTACAAATAAGTTTTCCATGGTGGGTGTGTTTCTATAGTTTCTTTGAGCTAATCATAAGAATCCGGAGTTGACAATCATTTGGCTGTCTCCAGGGATAAACCTTAGTCCCGGCCGATTCAACCCTATCATTGGCACATTATCACAGGTGTTAGGTTGTTACTTAAACCTTGTTGTGGAAACTTACCATCGATACAAGGCTAACAAATCTTTACAATACGTTATATTATATAATCACCATTGAAATGCAATCAAATGATAACACCATGTGCATCATGGGTACAACTAATACAATGGCAAAGAATCTTGTAACAAGATTTTGTAGTTAATAAACCTTTGTTATAATCAACACTATATCTAGAGTGGTAAGTGTAGTAACTTATCTTATTTATAAACTTGAAATGTCTAAGGTAAATATTATAAGAGTACTCCTTAGAGTAAGACTTTAAACGTAATTTGTCATGGACTTGAATTATGAACCGTTCATCCTGGTGAATGACTACTTTGTCATTTAACACTTTACAGTCTTAATAGAATAGGTTGGTAACATTATTATAGGGAGGAAGTTTTATACATATACTTAAGTAAGAAGGTTGGTTTTTTTTTACAAGCATTCCACCAATTTTTATATTGTAATTATAGAGTATACTATTGGTACACTTTAAAGAGGTTGTAGATTCAACCATAGTAACTATGGTATTATAATGTTAACCTTTATGGTTTTGCCATAGTCATCTAACTTGGATACAAGCATACAAGAGGAAATGGCAACTAAATATTTTGATGAGTGCATCATCTGGATTAAATATCCTTAAATTTTAGAATTTTATCACATAGGAAGGTGAAGTCATTTAAGAGAAAGTTTATCAAAGTAAGGGTTAGACCTTGAAACTCGTACGAATTAGTGGTAATGTAAATAAGACCTGGTACGACAGTATAAGTTTATTCTTATCATTGGATAGTTTAATTTTGGTAGCAGTAGATTGTAAACCCCCTTCTTTATACACTTTACGAAGTAAGAATATTTGTGCTTTCTTAAACATAAACTATTGATTTTCGTATTCTACTTGTAAACAATCCTATTTAAAGATATTTTGACACTGATAACTATGATAGATATCAAATAGTTTAGTTATTGTAGGAATTATAAATCTATCTCTACTAGAATGAAGAACAGATAATGAATTTACCTCAGTAAGCATTGATATGTGCTTAGCTACTACTGTCTTACTAAACTTTGAATTGCAAACAAACTTGTACATAAAGACTTTAGAATTTTTATTGCAGCAACCAAATCTCTTTACCTGTAATCTGTAAAGAAAGAAGAAACTTTCTGCATTAGCTTGAAAGCTAAGTAAGCCCAGTTTTTCATGACAGCCCCACCTTATGTTCGCAAAAAGAAACAAGTCAGTAAACATAAAAGATATGTCCTATCAATCTATGCAAATAACAGATGAATGTTAATAATAAGCTGATAACACTTAACTAATTAAATGATTAGTTAACTGCATTTATGTTAATATCATGTAAATTAAAAAAATTTAAATTTTTAGGAAAATTTGGGGATTTGACAAGTAGATCATCATCATCACTGCTTTTGCCATTTTGATCAACTTATGCTATCTCTCAATTCTTCTTGTCATAGGAAATTCTACATTGCTATCCCCCTTTCATGTTGGTTGTAGGACTAGCCTCCATGTACGTCTTCTTCAGCACTTATATCTAACCCTAAGTTAGAATGGCTCACCCAGTACTTACAACTGACCATGTGAGGAACACATCCAGCATACATGTCAGAAAGGCATGCCCAGCACTCACATCTGACCATGGGAGGAACACATCCTGAATCCATGTTAGAAAGGCCTAGTAGTCACATCTAACCATGAGAGGAACCAATCCAACATTCATGTCAGAAAGGCTCTGCACTTACATTCGACCATGTGAGGAACCAATCCAACATACATGTTGAAAGGGATCTGCACTTACATCTAACCATGCAAGGTGTAGTGAGGATTTCTCCTCACTGTAGGAGTAGGAATGGCTCCCTTGTGCCTATAGGGAACAAGGGTAGATTCCTACTCTTTGAAAATAGAAAAAATGAAATGGAAATGGCATAAACAGAACAGTAAAATAAACTAAGCTAGAGTAAGCAAATGGCTACAACTGCAAACTAGATCTAAGAGCTAATAATAGAAAAGAAGAAGCTTTGTGAACCCCTCTGCAGAAAATGGGTTAGGGTTCTACCTCCTTGAAACCTGCAAGCAACCTAAGCCACTACAATGGCAAACCTGCAAACAATGTCAACAATAGAACCTGCAAATAAAAATAACAGTTAGAAAGAAAAAACAATTAAACAAACATGAAAAGAAATGTTATACCTCACTTGGGTGGAAATGGGCCACCATGCCCTAGTTCATGGGAGCACCTCTCTCTTGGTTGGGAAGCAATGGCTTGATGGGATGGAGATGGAGGAGAGGGAGTGTGGGTGGTTTGAGAGGTAAAGGTCTCAAATAATCCATGGGTAGCATAATAATAGGCAAGGGAGGAGTGTTTTGAGAGTGACCCCCCCACCCTCCTTTTATATTTTTTCCAAGGGATTTTAGGGTTTTAAGCCCTTGGTCAGGGCTTTAGCCCCTTTTTTGGGCATTTAGCCACTTTCGTCCTAACTTTAGCCCCTTTTTGAGGGCTTTAGCTTGCTAGTGAAGAATCTGCTTGAACCCATCCAAGTGTGTTTTCTATGTCCCCACAGGCTGTCTCCAAGGATTCATCGTGTCACACAAAGGAATGAACACTGATCCTAGGAAATTCCAAACGAATTTCCCCCTAACGTCACCCCTTTGAGTGACATCGTTCTAAATTGTATTATAGTCTTTCCATTTTTTGTTTTACACATTTTTCCCGATTGAGTCTTATGTATAATTTCCTCTCATTGCTTCAGATGGAGCACACCTCATATCGGTATATGGGATTCGCAGATGGAGCAAGCAGATAGTACCCAAACCTCGCCTCGGCTGCATGGGTAATCTACTCCCCATCGCACGAGTTAATCCAGATTGACAAAATATGCGTGGGCACCGCAAGCAACAACCAGGTGGAGTATGATGGTGTCAATGGCCTCTTGGCCACTGCTCTACAATTAGGGATTCATCATCTCGATGTCTTTTTAGACTCCCAACTGCTTGTTTCTCAACTGAACAACCACTACTGAGTTCATGATCCTTGCCTCCTTAGAAAGTACCTATGCACTAAACACATGGTTAGAACATTTGAATCCATCACATTCACACATCTTCCTAGGAACCTCAATAGTGTCGCATATCAAATGGCTAACGATATTCTAAATTGGCACATCCATAACAGTATATAGGAAACATACAACCATAATATAATGCATGATCATGTCTAAAATACACACATAGTGTAATAATACATCACATAGACATTTGCATCCCATAGCATAATAAAAAGACTCACATAATGAAACCACAAAAGTGCATCCTCGTGCATCAAAAATATATATAGATATAAATCCATAAGTTGCATGTCCACAACATGTCCAATACAAAAATGAGAAGCCACAAAGCTTTCTCAATAGGATATACATAAGTGACACAAAAACCCCTAAGTGCACCAACGCACTAGGAATATCCCCACAAGGCTACTAATATGAATCAGACCCATCATCTGACTCAGACTCATCATCTTCTGAAGAGGATGCATCCTTTGCAAGAAGACCACCTCTTGTCATCTGGAAAAAGTGCTCACAAGCCACGGCCATCTTCCTCATCACGTCCGTTAGCTTAGGAGGAAGATTGTGAATCGCATCAATAAAATTGGTACTCAGATGTTGCCATCCAACATCTGACACCTTAGTAGCAATCTCATCTAGATATAGCACCATTCCATCCATGTCCCATTGCTGTCTGCGGGAGCTCCCGAAAGGGGCTGCTGCAGAAGCCACCACAAGAGGTATGGTAATAACCTACCTCTAATGCCCAGGTGACGGGAGAGTACCAACATCTGCACATACAAGCAAGGACACCATTAGTCAACATACATCAATATGAAAATCACTAACCAGCTCAACTATACTGTGCACAAAGATGAACATAAAAATATCAAGCATACATACCAGTTGGCCCCCAAGCCTGACCAGGAGGTCAGGGCATCTCAGGATCTCCCTGGAAATCCATACCTACATACAGGTACTCCTCGATCACCAAAGGTAGCTGGAGCCACTGCTCCAACAACTCCTCTGTGAAGAAGCGGCCCACTCTGCTACCACCTTTGTGAAACATCATCTGGCACCACCTATACATCCTCGGCTCTTGCGGACCACTGTCCTATACAGCTCGATGAGGAAGAAGTGTAGGTACTTTCTCAAAGAAGAAAGTGCATAGGAAGGATCCAAAGAAAAAACCAGCACCAGTAATCTTCGACTTGTTCAGCTGACGCCGAACAGCTTGCAAGTACATCTAGGCCCATGCATAATATGTGCCATCTATGGCATGCTCTACTAGTTGCAGCTGACCACCAGAAATCTTGTGTCTCCTCGTGGAACCCAATATATGCTGCAATAGAGTCCCCACCTCTCATGTAAACAAATCCTTGATGTCACACGTTAGGATTTAAGAACCACGCACATACACCATAGCATAACAGTGCCGATCACATAGATCCTCTAATGTCTCACCCCGAGATAGTACAAGTGCTAGGTCACCAACTACTCCCAATATTGGGAGCCCAGTAATGAAATACACATCCTCTAGCATAATCTCAATACGCTGGCCCTGGAAGAGGAACACCTCCTCAGCAACATCCCAGAAACCGATCAGAGTTTGCATCAGCAAACCTAAGCTCCGCATAAGTGGAATCCTCATAAATTTCAATAACCCACAATGAACTAGTGTATCTCTAACACCCCCGTCATGCAATGATGGATCTCTGATAGGTTTGCAGTCTCTCTCCCTCCATTTGATCTCCACCATCTTGCACAAAGAAAAAACCCTGATGTCAGACATCCCCACCATAAAAAAACCATCCAAAAAAGGCTAGGGCGCACCTATTTGGGAAAAAGGAGCTCCCAAGGCGCTCATAATTTCCCAACAGGTGTTCCAGGCCACACCTTTAACTTTTAAATGAGCGACCTGGCACATAAGAAACCCCAAACAGCTCATGGGGGGCCTACAGGTGGTCAAATTCAGTAAGTAAGCCATCAAAATGAAGAGGTTTAGTGGGAGCTTTTACCTGCAAGTCATGGCTAGTGAAACCATCAGTCGGATCAAGATAAATCAGCAAATGAAGAATTAGGGCCCAGCTCTCCAACTCCACAATGAACAGTGACAATGACACTTCACCATGTGGACCCTCCCCTTTTATAGGCCCCGTTTGACCTAATTTCTTCCAATCGACACAATAGGACCATACGGACTCCGTTTGAGATGCCATTTGTGCCATTGGTTTTAGAATTATGCCCTTTATTTTCTTATGAGACCATTGTCTCATGTTTAATTAGTCAAATTTGGGACCATTTCCCACAATTCACCTTGATTCATGAGCCATGACATGACGATGCGAGTGTCTACGGACCGGTACTCGTATCACACTTCCTGACGACTACTCATGCAAGCTGTCGGGTCGCCGCCTATTAAGGATTGTACTATACTTTTATTTATGTATTTATAATTGTTTTTTTTCACCACACCTTACGCAGACATCTGGGCCATCATCCACAAAACCCTTTGTTTTTCATCCATGTATTTGGCATAATAAGTGTCCCTCGACTTGCACTCACATTGCATGTAGTCAAGTTCATCCACTGCAACACACACACATGCTCTCCTGACCTCTGTTCGAGACCCACCTCAGTTTGCATGCCTCTGTCGCACCGACTCACAGGCCTCTGTCATGATCTATACCATGCATGTATTGGTATGTTTGAGAGCCTTCTACTCCGTCCATACTGCACGGATGACCTTTGGACCTCTGTCCACCATCCCGACATGGGGCACCACCTGTGCCACCGCAATCGGTTGACCACATTGGAGTTTCGTTTAAGCTCTTTTCTAACTCCTTAAAACAATGAAAATATCACTAAGTGTAGTTTCTTCCTTTCCCGCTCACTAAAGTATAGGAAAGGGCGTCTACATCGTCTCATTTACCTCCTTTTACAGACCATGTAGACCATCAATTGAAAAGGAACTCCTTGGCACAATCAAGCCAAGATCATACCCCTTTGCATAATTTTATGCTTTCTCAGGTAGAGGGGCCACACTTTACGAAAAATACCGCCACCGGTTGTCGTTAAGCTCTTTTCCATCTGTCTCATCAAGAAAATATTGCCAAGCAAACTTGGTTTCATTCATGCTAGTGAAAGTATTTGAATGACCATCTAGTTAGTATAGGTTTAACCTTTTCCGGCTTGATTGGACTACCAACGGTAAAGATGTCTCTCATCCCCTCTAGGATGGGCGAGCTCCCCTCTATATACTTTTATCCTTTTTTGGACATAGGAGACTACCAACGAAAAAGAGCCCCCACTAGAGTCTTCTTCGTGCTTTTAGACTCTCTAAAATTGAAAGCACCATCGAGCATTTACCTTCTTAGGTTTGCCAAAAATCCACGAGATCGTACCATAACGGTGTCCCTAGACACCACCCCACAAAAACCAGTTTGGGAGCATTCCCACATTGGGTTGCCTTTGTTCAGAGTACTCTACAATGTGCCTTCCTTGGATCCCATCAATATAAAAAATTTCCACCACCTCCAAGTATTTCCCATCTATAGCAACATTCCCAGTATTACAGCTATGATCCCATTCCCATGAGTTAAGTTTCATTTGCTACTTGGTCCACCCTACCGTCATACTCTGAACAAAGGAAGTTTGAGTCTCCCACTCCCCCCCTGCCCCTGTTCAGTTCCTTCCCTTCCTTCCCCTCCCCCCCAATTCAGTTAGTCAGTCAGCAGATTGCTTCACACCTTTCAGTTATCCACATCACACTCCTGGTCAAGGAAACATCATTGCCTTGACTAAGGGTAGGTCTCCCTTTGTCAATGCCAACATACATATTTTAGAGTATAGACCCAGAGGTCCCTGTACCTGTTAACCCAAAAATCCCCTACATAGATCTCAATGGCCTACACCACCAAAGGACACCATCTCACAACACTCATTTCACTCCATAAGACCTTCCACTTGACCCCCACACCTCCAAAAGAGCCTAAGGATGAAGAAAAGGGATAAAAAACCCAAAAGGGATCCCAAAATAGCCCCCTAGGAGTTAAATCCCTCAAAAATCAGCTAAAACCCTAAAAGGGGCTAAAGTTAGGGAGGAAGGGGCTAAAGCCCTCACCAAGGGCTTAAAACCCTAAAACCCTTGGAAAAGATATAAAAGGAGGGTGGGGGGTCACTCTCAAAACACTCCTCCCTTTCCTATTGTTATGCTACCTGTGGATGCTTTGAGACCTTTTCCTCTCAAACCACCCACATTTCGTCTCCTCCATCTCCATTCCCACTTGAGCCATTGCTTCCCAACCAAGAGAGAGGTGCTTCTGGGGCTGGGGAATGGTGGATTTTTGGTTTTTGTATTAATTTGGTTCCCATCAATGGGTGAGATACAATAAATGTGTGACATGTATATGGACAAGGTGGGCATTCCCATGCTTGTGACAATGTCAAAAGAATCATTTGATCTATCCTCTAAAAATACAAGAGCCAATCATATACAACTGATGTTACAATGATGGTTACCTCTCATGTGAGGCTGAATACAATACTGATCTAGTTCATTGGACCCATGGCACTCTTATGGAATTCTATATCTTCACGACTGACGGTCTACTGGATCTGGTACATAGCTGTGTGGACTCATTGTTTGAGACTCAGAGTCTCTATGGTACAGGTATGTTGCATCAATCATAAAGGTATGTCGAAGCACTGTTGGGGCTTCTGATCACTATCTCCAACGTAACTTGGAAATCACAAGGGACATAACCTATTTAGGTCCCTCAAGTGGACTCACCAATGTGCTAGAGTCGGGTGACATCCGAGGTCTTCGACCAAGTACTATGTGGAACAAACCCTATACGAATTTTCACGGTGCGATGATGGAATTGAAGTCGACCACATGGGAAACAACCATCCCAAGAGGCACTATGGACTCCTCTCAAGTGGTCAAAGGAACTCATCAATGATGTAAATGAAACCAAGGTACAGGGACCTCTAGGTATATCCTCTGGAATATGTGTGTTGGCGTCGATAGAGGGAGACCTACTCCTAGTCAAGGCAATGATGTTTCCTTGACCATGAGTGGGAGGGATAACCAAAAGGTGTGAAGCCATCTATGAACTGACTCACTGAATTAGGGGGGGGGGAGGGAAGGGAAAAAACTAAACAGGGGCAAGGGGGGAGTGGGAGACTCAAACTTCCTTTGTTCAAAGTATGATGGGAGGGTGGACCAGGCAACAAATGAAACTTAACTCAAGGGAATAGGATCATAGCTGTAATACCCGGAATGTCGATGTAGATGGGAAATAATTGGAGGAGGTGGACACCAAGGAAGACATATTGTAGAGTACTCTGAAAAAAGGTGACCTAATGTGGGAATGCTGCCAAATTGTTTTATGTGGGGTGTTGTCTACGGACACTATTATGGTACGATCTCATGGATTTTTGGTGAGCCCGAGAGCATAAATGCTTGATGGTGCTTTCAATTTTAGAGAGTCTGAAAGCATGAATAAGACTCCAGTGGCGGCTCTTTTTCATTGGTAGTCTCATGTGCCTGAAAAAGGATAAAAGTATACATAGGAGAGCTCACCCATCCTGGAGGGAAAGAGAGACTTCTTTACCATTGGTAGTCCAATCAGGCCGGAAAAGGTTAAACCTATACTAACTGGACGGTCACTCAAATACTTTTATGAGCATGAACGAAACCAAGTTTGCTTGACGATCTTTTCTTGTTGAGATGGCTGAAAACGAGCTTAATGACAACCGGTGGTGAGCGTTTTCATAAAGTGTGGCCCTGTTAACACAAAAATCCACCACATATCTCTCTATGGCCTACACCACCCAAGGACACCATCTCACAACACTCATTTCACTCCATAAGACATTCCATTTGACCCCCACACCTCCAAAAGAGCCCAAGGATGAATAAAAGGGCTAAAAACCCCAAAAAGGAGCCAAACATAGCCCCATAGAAGCTACAGCCCTAAAAAAGTGGCTAAACCCCTAAAAGGGACTAAATTTAGGGCGGAAGAGGCTAAAGGCCCAAAAAAGGGGCTAAGTCCCTGACCAAGGGCTTAAAACCCTAAAATCCCTTGGAAAACTATAAAAGGAGGGCGGGGGTCACTCTCAAAATACTCCTCCCTTGCCTATTGTTATGCTGCCCATGGATGCTTTCAGACCTTTACCTCTCAAACCACCCACACTCCCTCTCCTTCATCTCCATCCCATCAAGCCATTACTTCCCAACCAAGAAAGAGGTGCTCCCATGAGCTAGGGCATGGTGGCCCATTAACACCCAAGTGAGGTATAACATTTCTGTTCATGTTTGTTTAATTGTTTTTTCTTTCTAACTGTTATTTTTATTTGAAGGTTCTATTGTTGACATTGTTTGCAGGTTTTCCATTGTAGTAGCTTAGGTTGCTTATAGGTTTCAAGGACGTGGAACCCTAACCCATTTTCTACAGAGGGGTTCACAAAGCTTCTTCTTTTCTGTTATTAGCTATTAGATCTAGTTTGTAGTTGTAGCCATTTTGCTTACTCTAGCTTAGTTTATTTTACTGTTTTATTTATTCCATTTCCATTTCATTTTTTCCCGTTTTTAAAAAGTAGGAACCTACCCTTGTGCCCTATAGGCACAAGGGAGCCATTCTTGCTCCTGCAGTGAGGAGAAATCCCCCACATAGCTCTCAATGGCCTACACCACCCAAGGACACCATCTCACAACACCCATTTCACTCCATAAGACTTTCCATTTGACCCGCACACCTCCAAAAGAGCCCAAGGATGAAGAAAAAGGGCTAAAAACCCCAAAAAGGAGCCCAAAATAGCCCCCTAGGAGATAAAGCCCTCAAAGATGGTCTAAATCCCTAAAAAAGGGGCTAAAACCCTAAACGTGGCTAAAGTTAGGGTGAAAGGGGCTAAATGCCCAAAAAAGGGGCTAAAACCCTGACCAAGGGCTTAAAACCCTAAAACCCCTTGGATAAGCTATAAAAGGAGGGTGGGGGGTCACTCTCAAAACACTCCTCCCTTGCCTATTGTTATGCTACTCGTGGATGCTTTGAGACCTTTGCCTCTCAAACCACCCACACTCCCTCTCCCCCATCTCCATCCCATCAAGCCATTGCTTCCCAACCAAGAGAGAGGTGCTCCCATGAGCTAGGGCATGGTGGCCCATTTCTACCCAAGTGATGTATAACATTTATTTTCATGTTTGTTTAATTTTTTTTTCTTTCTAACTGTTATTTTTATTTGTAGGTTCTATGGTTGACATTGTTTGCAGGTTTTCCATTGTAGCAGCTAGGTTGCTTGTAGGTTTCAAGGAGGCGGAACCCTAACCCATTTTTTGTAGAGGGGTTCACAAAGCTTCTTCTTTTCTGTTATTAGCTCTTAGATCTAGTTTGCAGTTGTATCCATTTTCTTACTCTAGCTTAGTTTATTTTATTTTTCTTTTTATGCCATTTCCATTTCATTTTTTTCTTTTTTCAAAGAGTAGGAATCTACCCTTGTGCCCTATAGGCACAAGGGAGCCATTCCTGCTCCTACAGTGAGGAGAAATCCTCACTAAATCCTACACCACCCAAGGACACCATCTCACAACATTGATTTCACTCCATAAGACCTTCCATTTGACCCCCACACCTCCAAAAGAGCCCAAAGATGAAGAAAAGGGCTAAAAACCCCAAAAAGGATCCCAAAATAGCCCCCTAGGAGCTAAAGCCCTCAAAAAGGGGCTAAAACCCTAAAAGGGGATAAAGTTAGGGCGGAAGGGGATAAAGTTCCAAAAAAGGGGCTAAAGCCCTGACCAAGGTCTTAAAACCCTAAAATCCCTTGGAAAAACTATAAAAGGAGGGTGGGGGGGTCACTCTCAAAACACTCCTCCTTTGCCTATTGTTATGCTGCCCATGGATGCTTTGAGACCTATGCCTCTCAAACCACCCACACTCCCTCTCCTCCATATCCATCCCATCAAGCCATTGCTTCCGAACCAAGAGAGAGCTGCTCCCATGAGCTACGACATGGTGGCCTATTTCCACGCAAGTGAGGTATAACATTTGTTTTCATGTTTGCTTAATTGTTTTTTCTTTCTAACTGTTATTTTTATTTGTAGGTTCTATTGTTTACATTGTTTGCAAGTTTTCCATTGTAGTAGCTTAGGTTGCTTGCAGGTTTCAAGGAGGCAGAACCCCAACCCGTTTTCTGTAGAGGGGTTCACAAAGCTTCTTCTTTTCTGTTCTTAGCTCTTAGATCTAGTTTACGGTTTTAGCCATTTGCTTACTCTAGCTTAGTTTAATTTAGTTTAATGTTTACTTGCATTTTCATTTCATTTTTCCTATTTTCAAAGAGTAGGAACCTACCCTTCCAAGGACACCATTTCACAATACTCATTTCACTCCATAAGACCTTCCATTTGAACCCCACACCTCCAAAAGAGCCCAAGGATGAAGAAAAGGGATAAAAACCCCCAAAAGGAGCCCAAAATATCCCCCTAGGTGCTAAAGCCCTCAAAAAGGGGCTAAATCCATAAAAGGGGATAAGGTTAGGGCAGAAGGGGCTAAAGGCCCAAAAAATGGGCTAAATCCCTGACCAAGGGCTTGACCAAGGGATTAAAACCCTAAAATCCCTTGGAAAAACTATAAAATGAGGGTGGGGGGTCACTATCAAGACACTCCTCCCTTGCCTATTGTTATGCTTACCATGGATGCTTTGAGACCTTTGCCTCTCAAACCACCCACACTTCCTCTCCTCCATCTCCATCCCATCAAGCCATTGCTTCCCAACCAAGAGAGAGGTGCTCCTATGAGCTAGGGCATGGTGGCCAATTTCCACCCAAGTGAGGTATAACATTTCTTTTCATGTTTGTTTAATTGTTTTTTCTTTCTAACTGTTATTTTTATTTGTAGGTTCTATTGTTGACATTGTTTACAGGTTTTCCATTGTAGTATCTTAGGTTGCTTGCAAGTTTCAAGGAGGTGGAACCCTAACCCGTTTTCTATAGAGGGGTTCACAAAGCTTCTTCTTTTCTGTTATTAGCTATTAGATCTAGTTTGTAGTTGTAGCCATTTGCTTACTCTAGCTTAGTTTATTTTACTATTCTGTTTATGCCATTTCCATTTCATTTTTTTTTGTTTTCAAAGAGTAGGAACCTACCCTTGTGCCCTATAGGCACAAGGGAGCCATTCCTGCTCTTGCAGTGAGGAGAAATACTCACTACAACTTTGGTGACTAAACGATGAGCTAATAACAGAAAAGAAACAGGGAGATTAATCCCTTGTTAACCCCTCTGCAGAAAATGGGTTAGGGTTCCGCCTCCTTGAAACCTGCAATCAACCTCAGCTACTACAATGGAAAACCTGCAAACAATGTCAACAAAAGAACCTACAAATAAAAATAACAATTAGAAAGCAAAAAAAATTAAAGAAACATGAAAAGAAATGTTATACCTCACTTGGGTGGAAATGGGCCACCATGCCCTAGCTCATGGGAGCACCTCTCTCTTGGTTGGGAAGCAATGGCTTGATGGAATGGAGATGGAGGAGAGGGAGTGTGGGTGGCTTGAGAGGCAAAGGTCTCAAAGCATCCACGGGTAGCATAACAATAGGCAAGGGAGGAGTGTTTTGAGAGTGACCCCCCACCCTTGTTTTATAGTTTTTCCAAGGGATTTTAGGGTTTTAAGCCCTTGGTCAGGGATTTAGCCCCTTCCACCCTAAATTTAGCCCCTTTTAGGGTTTTATCACTTTTTTGAGGGCTTTAGCTCCTAGGGGTCTATTTTGCGGTTTTTATCCCTTTTCTTCATCCTTGGGCTCTTTTGGAAGTGTGGGGGTCAAATGGAAGGTCTTATGGAGTGAAATGAGTGTTGTGAGATGGTGTCCTTGGGTGTTGTAGGCCATAGAGAGCTATGTGGGGGATTTTTGGGTTAACAGATTGCCCCCTGATGCGTGAGGCCAGGAGCTCAACGTATGGCCAATGAACATCATAGGATTTGTTGTAGAGAGGTCGTGCTTCTGGGGCTAGGGCATGGTGGATTTTTGTTTTTGTATTAATTTGGTTCCCATCAATGGGTGAGATATAATAAATGTGTGACATGTATATGGACGAGGTGGGCATTCCCATGCTCATGACAATGTCAAAAGAATCATTTGATCTATGCTCTAAAATACAAGAGCCGGTCATATACAACTAATGTTACAATGTTTGTTGCCTCTATGTGAGGCTGAATAAAACACTGATCTGGTACATTGGACCCATGGAATTCTCGTGGAATGATATGTCTTCATGACTGGTGGTCTGCTGGATCTGGAACAGTACATAGCTATATGGACTCACTGATTGAGGGTTAGAGTCTCTGTGGTACAGTTATGCTATATCAATCATAAAAGTATATTGAATCACTACTGGGGCTTCTGATCACTGTCTCCAATGAAACCCAGAAATCACAAGGGACATAACCTGTTTAGGTCCCTCGAGTGGACTCACCAATGTGCTAGAGTTAGGTGACATCCGGGGTCTTCAATCAATTATTGTGTGGAACAAACCCTATATGAATATCAACAGTGCGATGATGGAGTTGAGGTTGAGCACTCCTCTCAAGTGGTCCAAGGAAGTCATTAATGATGTAAATGAAACCAAGGTATAGGGACCTCTGGGTCTATCCTCTGGAATATGTGTGTTGGCATCGATAGAGGGAGACCTGCCCCTATTTAAGGCAATGATGTTTCCTTTACCAGGAGTGTGAGGGATAACCGAAAGGTGTGAATCCATCTTCAGACTGACTCACTGAATTGGGATGGAGGGGAGGGAAGGGAAAAAACTGAACAGGGGCTGGGGGGAGTGGGAGACTCAAACTTCCTTTGTTCAAAGTATGATGTAAGGGCAAACCAGGAAGCAAATGAAACTTAACTCAAGGGAATGGGATCATAGCTATAATACCGGGAATGTTGCTGTAGATGGGAAATACTTGGAGGAAGTGGACACCAAGGAAGACATATTGTAGAGTACTCTGAACAAAGGTTACCCAATGTGGGAATGCTTCCAAAATGTTTTCCATGGCATGGTGTCTAGGGACACTATTATGGTACGATCTCATGGATTTTTGGCAAGCCCGAGAAGGTAAATGCTCGATGATGCTTTCAATTTTAGAGAGTCTGAAAGCATGAAGAAGACTCCAGTGGGGGCTCTTTTTCATTAGTAGTCTCCTGTGCCCAAAAAAGAATAAAATTATACATAGGAGAGCTTGCCCATCTTAGAGGGGAAGAGATACGTCTTTACCATTGGTAGTCCAATTAGGACAGAAAAGGCTAAACCTATACTGACTGGATGGTCATTCAAATACCTTTACGAGCATGAATGAAACCAAGTTTGCTTGACGATCTTTTCTTGTTGAGATAGCTAGAAAAGGGCTTAACGACAACCGGTGGTGAGATTTTTTGTAAAGTGCGGCCCTTCTACCCGAGAAAGTATAAAAGTATGCAGAGGGGAACGATCTTGGCTTGAGTGTGCCAAGGAGGTTCTTTTCATGAAATGGTCTACATGGTCCACAAAAGGAGTTAAATGAGATGATGTAGACGCTCTTTCCTATACTTTAGCGAGCGAGAAAGGAAGCAGCTGTGCTCGATGATATTTTCATTGTTTTAAAGAGTTAGAAAAGAGATTAAATGAAACTCTAATGTGGTCAACCGACTGTGGTGGCACGAGTGGTGCCCCATGTCGGGATAGTGGATAGAGGTCCAAAGGTCATCCATGCAATATGGACAGAGTAGAAGGCTCTCAAACATACCAATACATGTGTGGGATAGATCATGGTAGAGGCTCGCGAGTTGGTGCGGTAGAGGCATGTAAACCGTGGTGGATCTTGGACAGAGGTCAGGAGAGTGTGTTTGTTTGTTGTGGTGGATAAACTTGACTACATGCGATGTGAGTGCAATTTCAGGGCACTTATATGCCAAATACGTGCAAGAAAATAAATCATTTTGTGGACAGTGGTCCAGAGGTCCATGTAAGGTGCGGTGAAAAGAAAAGACAATCTATGTGTTAAAAATGCAAAATGAAAGCTAAAATTACAGCCGTTAACGGGCGGCCGCTTGAGGACACTTCTATGTCAAATACATGGAAGAAAAACAAAGCATTTTGTGGACGATGGTCCAGATGTCCACGTAAGGTGTGGTTAAAAAGGCAATTATAAATACAAAAATAAAAGTATAGTACAATCCTTAAGGGGTGGTGGCCCGATCGCTCGCATGAGTTATGACCGGGAAGTGTGATACGAGTTCCGGTCCGTAGAAACTCGCATCATCAGGTCATGGATTGTGAATCAAGGTGACTTGTGGGAAATGGTCCCACATTGGCTTATTAAATATGAGACAATGGTCTCATAAGGAAATGGAAATTTGATCTCAGAGGTGCAAGAGGTGTCTCGAACAGTTTTCGAGTGACTTTTTACTAGCAGCTGATGGTGTTGCCCTTGACTTGTGCTAAAAAACATTGAAAAACAAGAAAGGGAAAAAAACTACGCTGTAAGGGACTCATCAGGCATAGACTCTCTTGAGGTGGAGCCCATTGTGAAGCTTCTTCAAGAGTCGGTCATCTGAGTCAACAAAGAGGTATGCCCCCTTGCCGAGAAAAAGATCATTGGAAAAGGGGGATGACAAAATCTGGTTTTTTATGGGAATAACTGATTCCACACTATGGTTTAAAGGGAATGGGGTAAAAACGAAGGTGGTTTTACATATATCTCCGTTATCACATAAGTGGTGTTGAGATAGATCAGGTGGATCTTCCACAGCCGATGAGGTTAAAGGGAAATGGTTTCTAGAGATCATGTAAATGGTATTGGTTGTTGTTTTTGTTGCCTTTCCCCCAGTCTCTGTTGGAGGAGGAGGGGCAAGCCTGGAGACAAGAGGAGTATTTAATGGACCTGGAGGTAGGTGCAACATCATCTCAATTGGATGGACATGATTCAACACATCCTGGGGCCTTAGAGGTAGGGTAGGTGGTTCAAGGTACCACAGAGGATCTTCTAGTGTGAAATCCTGTAGATGGAGGGTTGCCAAGGTAGACTTACTCACGATCCTGGATGGTAGGAAAAATAAAAGGAAAAGAAAAAGAAAAAGGATCATGCTGATCGGTAATGAACCCCATTGTTTCCCTGGTAACTGAGGTTGAGGTTGCAATTGAGGCTGCGACTGTGGTTGGGGAAATGACGGAAGAGACAGGTCTGATGGACCATTGGTGATGGTGGAGACAAGAGGGTCTGTGGAACTAGAAATCATGTAAATGGACATGGTGTCTGAAGAATGTGGAGGGGGTTGGACTTCTTCAATCAAGGTGATCTCAGACTCAAGGGAATGTTGACGGAGGTCAGCTAAAGCGATTCAAAATTTAGGCAAGTCTTGGCAATGGTGGGAGTAATGTCCATACAAGTCGCAAAGGGTGCAATCATGGTTTGTCCTCAATGCCTTGTTCCTGACCACACAAGCCAACACCACCCAAGGAAACCATCTCACAACACTCATTTCACTCCATAAGACCTTCCATTTTAGCCCCACACCTCCAAAAGAGCCCAAGGATGAAGAAAAAGGGCTAAACACACCAACCTCCCCACCGTTGAATGTGGGCCCTAGGTTGTTTACCGATCCCACCATGATAGCTCCTTTCCCATTGGTGGCACCACCACTGACACAAAAGAAAACTGCGGACTTGTGCATGGTCTCATTAAGCACCGCTGCACCCAAACAACAACCGCAGCTACAGCCCCAAACATAACCACAACATCGTCCACAGCCGCAACACCAATAGCAGCCACAACATCACATGCAACAGCAGCATTATGTGCATCCGTAGCCACAACTTCACCCCCACATGCAACCAGTTAGGAGTTATGTGGGCTCATCTCCAGTCCATACAATTCCCTTCCTCTTTCCCCCACCTGGTGTCATGAGCAAGCTGGTCATGGCCACCTTAAGCCTACCCAACTTTACGTTGGGGATCCCGGTGTGGTATCTCGATCCACCACCTCAACCAGCAATGCCCCAGGTTGTTTTAACCCTAGTGCAACCTATCATAGTCGAGTCTCACCCTCCACCTGGTCCACACAAGCCAACCATTGCACCTACACCTACACCTCCCCAACCCAAAAGGGCCATGGGAAAAGACATCAAAGCCACCGCAGAACCACGATAAGTCCCACCTTGTGCCATTTGCGAACAATAGGGCCATCCAATGTAGAATTTCCCTGAAATCCCAATGATCCGTGTGCATTTGGATGCCATGGATATGAATGAAAACATCCTCGCCGTTGAAATCCCAACCATGCCGGTAGTCAGGAACAAAGAATTGAGGACAAACCATGCTTGCACCCTTTGCGGCTTGTATGGACATTACTCCCACCATGGCCAAGACTTGCCTAAATTTTGAATGGCTATAGATGACCTCCGTCAACATTCCCTTAAGTCTAAGATCACCTTGATTGAATAATTCCACCCCCCTCCACCTTCTTCAGACACCATGTCCATTTACATGATTTCTAGTTCCACAGATCCTCTTGTCTCCACCATCACTGACGGTCCATTAGACCTGTCTCTTCCATTGTTTCCCCAACCATAGCTACAACCTCAGTTACCAGGGAAACAATGGGGTTCATTCCTGATCAACATGATCCTTTTTCTTTTTATTTTCCTTTTCTTTTTCCTACCATCTAGGATCATGAGTTAGTCTACCTTGGCAACCCTCCATCTACAGGATTTCACACTAGGAGATCCTCTGTGGTACCTTGAACCACCTACCCTACCTCTGAGGCCCCAGGATGCATTGACTCATGTCCATCCAATTGAGATGATGTTGCACCTACCTCCAGGTCCATCAAAGACTCCTCTTGTCTCTAGGCCTACCCCTCTTCCTCCAATAGAGACTGCGGGCAAGGCCACAAAAACAACAACCAATACCATTTACATGATCTCTAGCACCAATTTCCCTTTTGCCTCGTCGGTTGTGGAATATCCACTTGATCTATATCGACACCACTTATGCAATGAGGGAGATATATGTAAAAACACCTTCAGTTTTACCCCATTCCCTTTAAACCATAGTGTGGAATCGGTTCTTTCCATAAAATACCAGATTTCATCACCCTGCCTTACTAATGACCTTTGTCTCGGCAAGGGCGCATACGTCTTCGTTGACTCAGACGGTTGACTCTTGAAGAAGCTGCACAATGGGCTCCACATCAAGAGAGTCTATGCCTGATATAACCACTATAAGTCCCTTCTAGCGTAGTTTTTTCCCTTTCCTTTTTTTCAACATTTTTTAGCACAAGTCAGCAATAGCACCATTAGCTGCTAATCCAAAGTCACCCAGAACTAGCTTGAGACACCCCTAACACCTCTGGCCTCAAATTTTCATTTCCTGATGAGACCATCATCTCATGTTTAATAAATAAATTTCGGGACCATTTCCCACAAGTCACCTCGACTCACAAGCCATGACATGATGTTGCAAGTGTCTACGGACCGATACTCGTATCACACTTCAAGCAAGCTGTTGGGTCGCCGCCCATTAAAGGATTGTACTATACTTTTATTTTTTCCTTGATAATTTATTTTTTCACCACACCTTACATGGACATCTAGACCATCATCCAAAAAACCCTTTGTTTTTCTTCCATGTATTTGTCCTCGGGCCACCGCCCGTTAAGGACTGTAATTTTAGCTTTTATTTTGCATTTTTAACACATCGTTGTCTTTTCCATTCACCGCACCTTACAAGGACCTCTGGACCACTGTCCACAAAACGATTTCTATTCTTTCACGTATTTGGCATATAAGTTCCCCCAGAATTGCACTCACATCGCATGTAGTCAAGTTCATCGACTGCAATGCACACACACGCTCTCCTAACCTCTCTCCGAGAGCCACCTCAGTTTGCATGCCTTTGCTGCACCGACTCACAAGCCTCTGATGCGATCTATCCCACACATGTATTGGTATGTTTGAGATCCTTTTGCTCCATCCATACTGTGTAGATGACCTTTGGACCTCTGTCCACCATCCTTACATGGGGCACCGCTAGTGCCACTACAGTCAGTTGACCACATTAGAGTTTCGTTCAAGCTATTTTCTAACTCTTTAAAACAATGAAAATATCACGAGCACTGATACTTCCTTTCCTGCTCACTAAAGTATAGGAAAGAGCATCTACATCATCTCGTTTAGCTCCTTTTGTGGACCATGTATACCATTTCATGAAAAAGACCTCCTTGGCACACTCAAGCCAAGACCATTCCCCTCTGCATACTTTTATGCTTTCTCGGGTAGAGGGGCCGCACTTTATGAAAAAGTTCACCACTGGTTATCGTTAAGCTCTTTTCTAGCCATCTCAACAAGAAAATATCGCCAAGCAAACTTGGTTTCGTTCATGCTTGTAAAAGTATTTGTATGATCGTCTAGTCATTATAGGTTTAACCTTTTCTATCTTGATTGGACTGCCAACGGTTAAGAATTCTCTCATCCCCTCCAGGATGGGCGAGCTCTCCTATGTATACTTTTATCCTTTTACGGGCATAGGAGACTACCAATGAAAAAGAGCCTCCACTGGAGTCTTCTTCGTGCTTTCAGACTCTCTAAAATTGAAAGCACCCATGAGCATTTACCTTCTCGAGCTCTCCAAAAATCCATGAGATCATACCATAATGGTGTCCCTAGACAACACCCCACAGAAAACAGTTTGGCAGCATTCCCACATTGGGTTGCCTTTGTTCAGAGTACTCTACAATGTGTCTTCCTTGGATCCCATCAGTATCAAAAGTGTCCACCTCCTCCAAGTATTTCCCATCTGTAGCGATATTCTCGGTATTACAACTATGATCCCATTCCCATGAGTTAAGTTTCATTTGCTGCCTGGTCTGCCCTGTTGTCATACTCTGAACAAATAAATTTTGAGTCTCCCACTCCCCATCTACCTCTGTTCAGTTTTTTCCCTCCCCTCCCCTCCCCCCCAATTCAATGAGTCAATGCGCAAATTGCTTCACACCTTTCGGTTATACCTCGTGCTCCTAGTCAAGGAAACATCATTTCCTTGACTAGGGGTAGGTATCCCTCTGTCAACGCCAACACACATATTCCAGAGGATAGACCCAGAGGTCCCTGTACCTTGGTTTCATTTACATCATTGATGAGTTCCTTAGATCACTTGAGAGGAGTCCTTAGTGCCTCTTCGGATGGTTTTTTCTCATGTGCTCAACTTCAACTCCATCATCACACCATTGAGATTCATACAGGGTTAATTCCGCATAGTACTTGGTTGAAGACCCCGGATGTCACCTGACTCTAGCACATTGGTGAGCTACTCGAGGGACCTAAATAGGTTATGTCCCTTGTGATTTCTTGGTTGCATTGGAGACAATGTTCAGAAGCCCCATCAGTGCTTTGATATACATTTATGATTGATGCAGCATACTTGTACCACAGAGACTCTGAATCTCAATCAGCGAGTCCACATAGATATGTACCAGATCTAGTAGACCATTAGTGATGAAGATATATCATTCCATGAGAATGCCATGGGTCCAATGTACTAGATCAGTGTTGTATTCAGCCTCACATAGAGGCAACCATCATTGTAACATAAGTTGTATATGATCGGATCTTGTATTTTAGAGCATAGATCAAATGATTCTTTTGACATTGTCACAAGCATGGGAATGCCCTCCTCATCCATATACATGTCACACATTTATTGTATGTCACCCATTGATGGGAACCAAATTAATATAAAAACCAAAATCCACCATGCCCCAGCTCCGGAAGTACCACCTCTCTACAGCAAATCCTATGATGTTCATCGGCCATACATTGAGCTCCTACCCTCACACATCACGGGGCAATATGTTAACCCAAAAATCCCCCACATAGATCTCAATGGCCTACACCACCCAAGGACACCATCTCACAACACTCATTTCACTCCATAAGACCTTAGATCTACCCCCACACCTCCAAAAGAGACTAAGGATGAAGAAAAGGGATAAAAACCCCCAAAAGGAGCCCAAAATAGCCCCTTAGGAGCTAAATCCCTAAAAAAGGGGATAAAGTTAGGGCAGAAGGGGCTAAATCCCTGACCAAGGGATTATAACCCTAAAATACCTTAGAAAAACTATAAAAGGAGGGTGGGGGGTCACTCTCAAAATACTCCTCCCTTGCCTTTTGTTATGCTACCCGTGGATGCTTTGAGACCTTTGCCTCTCAAACCACCCACATTCCCTCTCCTCCACATCCATTCCCACTTGAGCCCTTGCTCCTCCAACCAAGAGAGAGAGGCTTCCAGGAGCTAGGGCATGGTGGCCCATTTCCACCCAATAGAGGTATAATGTTTCTTTACATGTTTTGTTTAGTTATTTTTTTCTTTCTAACCTTGTTTTGTAGTTGCATATTTTATTATTGACATTTTTTGCAGGTTTCTCCATGGTAGCTTAGGTTTTTTTTGCAGGGTTAAGGAGGTAGAACCCTAACCCGTTTTCTGTAGAGGGGTTCACAAAGCTTCATCCCCACTTCTTCTTTTGGCTCGTGCTATTAGATCTAGTTTATAGTTGTTGCCATTTGCTTATTCTTGTTTGCTTGTAGTGAGGATTTCTACTCACTGTAGGAGTAAGAATGGATCCCTTGTGCCTATGGGGCACAATGGTAGGTTCCTACTCTTTGAAAACAGGAAAGAAACAAATTAGAAATAGCATAAACAGAACAACAAATTAAACTAAGCTAGAGTAAGCAAATGGCTACAACTGTAAACTAGATCTAAGAGCTAATAACAGAAAAGAAGAAGCTTTATGAACCCCTCTATAGAAAACGGGTTAGCGTTCCGCCTCCTTGAAACCTGCAAGCAACCTAAGCTACTACAATGGCAAACCTCACTTGGGTGGAAATGGGCCACCATGACCTACCTCATGGGAGCACCTCTCTCTTGGGTGGGAAGTAATGGCTTGATGGAATGGATATGGAGGAGAATCATTTGATCTATGCTCTAAAATACAAGAGCCGATCATATACAACTGATGTTACAATGTTGGTTGCCTCTATGTGATGCTGAATATAGCATTGATCTGGTACATTGGACCCATGGAATTCTCATGGAATTCTATATCTTCGTGACTGATGGTCTGGTGGATCTGGAACGGTACATAGTTGTATGGACTCGCTGATTGAGAGTCAGAGTCTCCGTGGTACAAGTATGCTGTATCAATAATAAAGGTATATCGAAGCACTGCTGGGGCTTCTGATCACTGTCTCCAATGCAACCTAGAAATGACAAGGGATATAACCTATTTAGGTCCCTTGAGTGGACTCACCAATGTGCTAGAGTCAGGTGACATGTGACCAAAAACTGTTTTTTGGTCATTGATATGCGAATTTTGGTCTTTTTTTTGTCATTTATATCTCATTGTTTGGTCACATGTCTCTCAATTTTTTGTTATTTTATATATGAATTTTGGTCATTAATCTCATTCATTGGTCACTAATTTAGTCATTTTTAGTGGTTTTATGTGTGGTTATTATATTTTAGTAGTTTTAATGGTGTCCATTATTAATCAATATAAATCTTTAATATGGTATTATGTTTAAATTAAAAAGAGAATCATACATTATTTATCATCATCTAATACATATTTGAATTATGCAAATATAAAGTGCAACCATATAAGTTTTAAACAACACAAATTATATTATATGAAATGTCAAGTATTACAATAAATGAGTTTTCTCAAAAACTATCTCCATATAACTTTACATGAAAATCATCTAGTACACCAATGACTTTTCAAAATATTACATTGGCTAAACCATCCCACTTTTACTTTGTTGCTAAGCCATACTTGGATCCCACGACAGCTTCAAAACCATACTTAGCAACTTGAAACCCTCAGCAACAAGCTCTTCATACTCAATGGAAAAGCATCAGCACCAAAATCTTCATACTCAATGGCCCACTTTTTGAGCTTTCTATCTACGCACATGCTTTTGTATCCGCACTGCACGCGCTTTTGAGCTTTCTGAGCTTTATATCTACACACGTGCTTCTGTATCCACATTGCAACAGCCTCCCTCTTCATGTTTTTACAAATCTTGCGAGTAAGGTTACCTACAAACAACACATGTCAAGCAATAAATTGTGTTGCTCAGTAAAAATAAAAAACAAATAACTGAAAAATGTACATAGTAATTTCACAATATTTAACATGGAAAAAAGAAACAATTCCAACAAACAGTTATATATGTGCTTATTATAACATACAAAAACACTTCTAATACCTCCTCTTCTGAGCTTGTTGAGCTTTATATCTGCGCACGTGCTTCTGTATCCACATTGCAGCAGCATCCCTCTTCATGTTTTTACAAAGCTTGCGAGTAAGGTTACCTGCAAACAACACATGTTAAGCAATAAATTGTGTTGCTCAGTAAAAATAAAAAACAAATAACTGAAAAATTTACATAGTAGTTTCACAAGATTTAACATGGCAAAAAGAAACAATTCCAACAAACAGTTATATATGCGCTTATTATAACAAATACAAAAACACTTCTAATACCTCTGAAGGAAGTCCAACTCCATTGTACACTACTACATTTCGACCAAAAATCCGACGGTTGTATTGTCGGATTTTCGACACTTCCCTGTCGCATGTATGACACTATGATTTTTTTTAAGCATCGGTGAATTTTCATCGGTTATCCGACATCGAATTCATAATAAACTTTAAACGTAAGCGATGGTTCACCAAAGAAACCCGTCTATTAACCGACGAATTATAAAAACTGAAACGTCAGTTAAGTGACGGTTCACCAAAGAAACCCATCTATTAACTGACAAATTATAAAAACATAAACGTCGGTTAAGCGACGGTATTGAAATTTTTAAAAAAAAAATTACCTATAGGCCGTCGCTTAACCAACGACTATAGGTGTTTTAAAAAAAAAATACAAATGCCACATGGCCACCAAACGAAGGATATACTCCATGCATCCACCATCAAGACTCATCGCATTAACCTCAAGCAAGCGAGACCTCCCTCCCCTGTGTGCCTTCATCTCTACATGCCTTTACTCACACCTGTGGGTGTAGTGGAAATTATGGCTTCCCCTCTGTTCTTCATTGCTCAGGTGGGATAAATCAAGGCATTGTGGGTCTGTCAAATCATGAGCTTGATGCAGGGGAGTAGGATCAGCAGGAATCCTGGGAAAGTATTCATGCTTGTAGGCACCAGCATAGCAACTGCAAATAAAATATTTAACTAAGTACCTACATAGTATAGCTCACTTACTAAAATATTTAAATAAAACACAATCCTCCATTGTGAACACTAACACCGTTTGGTTAAACCCAAGAATTCACGTTTTCAGACTGTATAATATCTCATTCTATAAATTACTAGAAATCCAAATTGAAGACATTATTTAATCAATAGGCATGTATAAACAACAGCTAACTCCTTGTTTACCATTTGACTATTAATGTCACAAGGCATATTGTAGAAAATGTACAGTGTAGAATTGCAAATAGATTTTACACTAATGTTTAGTGGTGCATAGTCCATACCTTTCATCATTGTCTTCCCAGAGATAAGCATCATTCTACAACATCCAGAAAAAGTAAGTTATCTATATGGATTTCTACGAGATGGAATAATAATTTAAACTTGAGTAAAACTTTCTGTGCCAAACAAGTGAAGCAAGAATCATTCTTATGATCAACCACAAATTCCAAACATTTAGAATGTTTCCGAATAGAGAAGTGTGGTTGACATAGATAATTTCCAGCAGCCAGCAGCATAGATTGTCTAGGTATTAGATGACTTGCTCTGTTTAAATCTTCCATGCATGGGAGAGAGTGCATCTCCAAGTAGATTGCTAAATGCTTCGCATCATATTAAATAACCCAACCAAGGACTCAAGAGTCAACAGACTATTGAGCGAATTTTCACACTTTTAAAAAGTTATATATGGGTAGTTGAAAGAAAGAAACAGAATATATAATTTCAATATAATCAATTATAATTAGGAGAAGATCTTGGAAGCAGTGTTTTCAGAACCAAACCGGAAGTTGGAACCGACCAAATAGGCAGGTCAGACTGGTACCATAGGTTTTCTTAGTTCTAGGTGGAAACAGTGGTTCCAATAGGATATGAAAACCCTAAATCTAAACCTAAACAACTTCCCATTAAAACCCTATAACCTAAAAAATCAAAAACAACAAACCCTAAACTTAAACCTAAATTCTATGCTATTTTGGTCATATGTACAGTTGCTATGTACTTGAGAAAACTTTGCATATTTGTGTTTAATGGCTTGGATTCACATGGATGTACATGACTATATTTTTTATCAAAACTTGAACATTTTATATATCTTTTGGTCCACCAGTTTTTTTCCAGTTCCACTCCGGTTCTGGCCTTGTTCTTGCTTCCGGGGTCTGCCAGTTTGGTCACCTGTCTGGTTCTAAGAACATTGCTTGGAAACAAGCACAAATGAAGATGAAATATATACCCAACACGAATAAACTTATTCGCATGGACCAGTTACATCTGAAACTGACAGCAAGCCACTTCTGCCAAAATATGGCAATGATTATGAAAGACAAACCTGGGCCCATGAAAATGACTACTACGATGCAACAGAAATAAAATGAGGATAATGCACTGGCACAAAAAAGGCCTTCTAGAAAACTATACAATAAAATTGAAATCAATATGCAATGTGCTGCCCTGTACTAGCAAATATGCGTAATATCAAAAGACCAACGAATGAAGATGCAAAACCTAAGAAAAAAAAATGAAATGAAGCCCATCCCCCACACACAACACATTTTCCATTTTTAAAGAGCCATCCCTATGAATTCTACTGATAATAAAGAAAAAATAAACATGCAGAAAATCCTCATAATAGTTATTTCAGTCAAAATAACCAAAGACTGGTTGACAGGCACACAGACTTTCCTGTTTTTCAAGCCTCAAGTACAGTAAATTGAATTACAACAAAACCAAGAAAGGAAATGACCATTGCCAACAATACAACATCTTTGATAATACCTTTCATCTATCCTTTGTAAACCTCACCAATGAGATGACTCAAATATTAAAACAGATTTTACACTGAACCATTTATACTCCAGATGTTTACCTGAAAACCACGAGACTTGGCACCAAGAAATCCAAAACAAGATGGTGCACCACATAGACATCGAACCTTGGCACCACCATACCACTCAAACTTATAATCATATGCTAACTCTATTCCGCAAGGGATGTACCGCTTTGCAAAAATTCCAACGCGGCTTTCTCCAAGGACTGTCCATTTTCGAGTTTCACAATTTGGTTCGCTGTGGTATTTAATAGCATATGGAATCAGACATCCAATAGATACGATAACATTAGTAATTAGAATAAGGAAATGTATTAAACTGCAAAACAGTAAACTTAATCCTTTTTAGCAAGTAGATTGCAAATGAAACTGCGAAAACCTTGAATAAGAACAGAGAATCCTGCATTTATTAGAAGATTTTCCTCCTACACACTACTCTATTGTAAATTGTAATCATTGAATAGAATAAGACAGGTAAGGTTGCTTACACTCAATAGTACTTACCAAGAGTGGTTAATGAATCGAGCGAGGCTACCTTTTCTAGTGGCATCGATTAATTCGGACTTATTAAGAGAAATAATAAATGCATCTCTCAACCCTGCCAAACATGTTCAATAGCATAACCATTCCCTTGAGAACATATATGCAAAAGCCCAAACCCCATGCTGATTTATATTAAAATTTATATATTTGTTTTAAAACATCACTTGCTGCTTCATAAGCCTGGGATCGTCTCTTGGCCTCTTCTCGAGATATGACTTCCCCGTAGTATTCAATAACAAACTAGCCAGTCTAGTACAAAACCAAGGGGAGAAATATCCCATAAATCACCAGATATTTTATACCTAAAGGAAGAAATTCTATTATATAAAATTTGTCATTTATTCCATGTATAGCAAGTAAGCTATGCAAGAACTCGTATATATTTCCAAGACCAGATCTAAATGGAGTGAATCACTCTATATATTGAAGGCTTTTGCTGAAGAACCATCACAAGATGAAAACATGACCAACTTTGCTGAAGAACCATCATTTCATTTGCACAACTATAGTAACCTGAGTAGAAAAAAATCATGGAGCAATTGATGGTTTTTCAATTTTTCCCCTGCTGATTGATTTCCCTGCTTGTCAATTTTTTGCAAAGTCATTCCGATTTTTTCCATGTTTTTCCAATATTAGAATTTATTGAAACGGGCCAAGTTATTCCCAAGTATGATTCTTTTAAAATTCATAGTAACTTGTTGCAAGTCTGACAGACACAAAAATGTTCCAAGGAAAAATCCATGTAAATTCACACATTTCAATCACTATGCATTTTCCAGGGAAATGATTTTAAAACGAGGTACCAAATACAACTTAAAATCCATTCTGCTAGGTAACTATAATGATCATCACTAGATGTACCATGTACCCCACAGTAAATCTCCAGACATGTAAGAAATTGAACTGGCTTGCAACACAGCAATGTTTACTACAGCAAAATTGGTATTTGAAAATATTACCAACGAAATTCAAGAAAAATGGATGGCATGAACATAGATAAGGTAAGATATTTGCATTAATGACATAATTGTAGGTCAATGGGACTGTATTGTCAAGATGTCCATACAAAGTGGGAGCGCTAAGGTGGCTCCTATATAAAGCAAGATGTGAAACCTTATCATAAATAAAAAACGAGATATCTCAAAAGATGGAGAGCCAAGTACAAAGAGAGCCGATACAAAAGAAAAATGTATCAGGAGGGCGTATCTGGGATCTGAGATACAAAAATGGTGAGAATTTCATGGCACACTGGAGACACTGGGAGCACTGGAAGCGTTGGAAAATTGCACTTTCCTTATAAATTATAGTTAATTGAGACAACAATACAAGTAATTTAATGCTTAATTGCTGTCCATTTTTTATTTTTCTAATGCAGACAAATTGAATTACATATAAAGTACCCAAAGTCTGTCACCAAAACAAGACTGATGAACCAATCAACAGAAAATAAAAATTGGAAGAAACTCCAACAAAAATAAATTATATAAGTTAACTAGCTTGAAATATTACCATGCACATAAATAGTTTTATTGACTAATGCTGAAAGACAAATTCAAATGAAAGAATTAATTTCCTTTTTAGACTTAAATTTATTACCAGATTTCCACAATTCTAATATAATCGCACATGGAACAATATTAAAATTTTATGGTTACATACACATTACCATAGGATCAATGAAGACAAAACAAAGTTGCATCATTTTGTATACTTATTTTACCTTGATATCTTGGTCTGCGAGAAGACCCCATCCACGTCCCTCTGTCTTGAACAATTTTGTCTTTACATATTCACATCGCTGAAATCTCTATATAAAAAGGACATTCAGATATTGGAAATACTAGGACAAGATAAGATGTAAATCATAATCAACTACACAAGAGAAGTCAAACCCATTCCTCAGATTCATCACCAAACTCGGTGACTTTATATTGCACAGGCCAAAGCATAGAATGAGTAGCACAGAAAAAGAGTCCAAAGACTGTCCTCCTAGTTCCTAATAGCTAAAATTTTTTACTTTTAATTTTTAACACATCATAACCTCAGAGCAATTTTATTTAAATACTGATTCTAATTGAAAAAATTATGTATGTGCATTTGAATAACTGAAATCTCACAACAAGCAGTCAATATCTATGATGCCTGCAGAAACCTTCCATAATTGGCTGCACTAGAGTAAACATCCTTTTGAGATGCGTGAAAGTTTTATGTTTATAGTATACACAATGAAGTGATGAAATAGCATCCAGGTTGCTCATTGTCAGGAGCATTTTTTGTTGTACCAACAAGAAATATTGCCAACCACAGAATCTACTTATTAAAATATATCATGACTGACCTGGTTTTTGCAGCGATCTCCACAAGGGAAATACTCAGGAGTTCACTCCGTACTTGTCAATAAATTTAGGCACCTTTCTCCACACAGACTCTCTGGATCATCAGGTACGTAGTTGCATACACATATAATATTGTCCTCCTCCTTCTGCTTCTTGTGCCTACATTCAAACTTCAACCAATTCAACAAAAAATGGAATTTGAGAAACCATTGTATACACTTAGAGCCAGTATCATCCCTGCGAGTACTTTATATTTTAACGAAAAAAAATCCTATTAATCTTTGATCGTAGATCATAGTAGAAAACAAGGGTTTATTTTATTTTGCAAAGCTGCAAACTATGAAAAGGGACCTTCCATGAAAGCTATAATTTTATGGCATCCCATCCATATGCCAGACAAACCATTTAACTTGTGGACCCATTCGAAAAATGGAAAAAATTAAGAAAACCTTGTAAACAAGCTTAGTTTCCCACAATCCATATTCTCTTATTGAATAGTTTCAATTGTAATATTATGTGATTCCTTTGGATGTCCAAGGTTACTGTATATCTGTCTAAAATGACCTGTGTGAATATCAATTTTGCCACTCTCATCTAATAAAGATGAGTTTTCCTAAACTTGACTGCATTCTTCAATATCACGACATTCTTCAATGTGCTACCACCAGCAAGGGGCACCAAGAGACCAACCGACATGGATAATGAGCCAGTTTCTACATCAGTGAGGATCCGTGGAACTGCATCTCAACCCACAAGATCTTAGCAGCAAGTCTGCACCAAATCTCTCCCTGAGATACGAACTAGGTCCTCCAGACCTCAACATCATGCAAACTCTTCCCAGAAGCAACTCAGTGTACGGCATGCATCCTCATCGGGCCAACAGACTTTATTGTGTGAATTCCACTAAGTGAAGAAGCCAGTAGCACACATGACAGAAAAGGGTATTTAATTTCAAAATTTTAACAAAAAGTTATAGGTTTATGATTTCCAAAATAGATTTTATTTTAAAGACATAGAAAGATTTTCTTCAAAACAGTAATATTTTTATGAAAGTTGGTGCATGAGAATTGTAATTAATTGATGATATTGGAAAGCAATTGCGTGTGGCAATATAATACTGTAGTGATTTATGAATTGAAGGTTGATGGAAGTAGTAGAGTAAATTCACATAGAATGGTAGATAGCAAAGACTTGAACGTCAATGTACTTTGGCATCAATGATATGGGATTTGTGTTTTTCACATCTGTTTCTTCTGAGCAGATTTGAGATAGTGAATGGCGTACTTCATATGAAGAAGACGATAGAGAGATGTATGACATGCTCAGACAAAAGGAAGGACAAAAAATCTACCAACATCTAAGTAGACGAAGTGTAGGAGCTTGTCCATGTTAAAGTTTATGGTCCAACAAGAACACAATCAGTATCGAGTGCAAGGTATTTTAGTCTTCTTGTTGAGGACTGTTCACAAAAATCATGGGTTTTCTTTCTTTAAAAAGAGATAGATGCATTAAATGCTACTATGAAGTTTAAGGCAAAGGTAAAGGAAGAATGTGGTAGGAAATTTTTATCCTAGAGATCGGTGTGTTATGTTCACAAATTTTTGAAAAAAATAAAAGGAACCTGGAGGCAAAAAGGTGGTGGTGAAAGGCAGAGTAATAAAGTTGTAGACGTGATGACGAAAATGTTGTGAGATAAGTCAGTTCTAAATAAATATTGGTCTTGTTACCGAATGAACTAGAAAGCTAGTCATCGATAAGCAAATGTAAGAGGAAGTGACCACTGTCACCTTAGTCACTCCTCCAAAACTACTTTGGAGAGTCTTGACCTGCAAGGGGAGAGCCCTTGTTAATGTGCCTGTCAACAAGTAAGCTAGATACCTTCCATAATCTCATAGCAAGATCAGTGCCTTATGGAGTCATGTAGAGAGAAAAGAAGACATATCATAGCACAATTCTAACTAGGAACTAGCGTAGGACAAGCATGGGCTAAATAATGCCCCTGATGAAAATAATACTCCTACCATAAAGATAAGCAATATCCAACTGTATGTAATTAGACCTTGAATTTGCACAAGTTAATTTGTGAATAAAGTGGTTTTGAGTTTATCATTACTTATCATTAGGCGTTTAGGATCAGCATTTGAACAGTATTGAATAAGTGAATTTTATGAGTGCATTCAGCAGTCCTTATCACAGTACTGTATCGGCATTAATACTAGGAATAAGTAGGCATGAGGAATCAATTGTTACAAAATTCCAGTCAGTATGAAATTCCAAGCATTTACTCCTATAACAATCGTTGCAAGAAAATAAACCACTTAGTGATTAAGCGCATGTATAGCAGAAATGAATCGAAGGTAACAGTGTTTACTATACTTTCTTGAGGCATTCCACATCAGAGTTAGCACCAACTAGTTCCACTTAGGATTATCATTCAACAAGTGCATTAACATAGACAAATAATTCCTCACCTCAGTAATATATCAGTATTAAGTTTGGCTGATCAAATTAACAGTTGTGAAAGTGTGCATACATTAACCACCAAACTGAAGTGTACATTAGCTAACACCAGTCTTGTAGCAGCTGGTAGGCACGTGTAAGATACAGTAAACAATAGCCAATTAGATGATCCAAACAATGTGACATCCAGTACATTATCTAACCATGGTAAACCAGAGGTACTTAAGCAATAAACTAACATCATCCACAGTACTTATTTAAGACACTCACTAGTACTATGATGTGTATCTCTTGAAGTGTAAGTACCAGCCAGTTTGACAAACCAAATCAGATCATCCATAGACTGTAAACCACTGAAAATTTAAATTATTTAAGTCTAATTTTTTTATTTTTTTGTGACAGGTTGAGGACTGTTAAAGTAGGCAGTTTGCAATTTTGGAGCAGACTAAGGGCATAGGAGAAGAAGGGGTTGTAACAGCCCTTGTGTGGCTTCCAAAAGAGAGGGCCGAGACCCTAGGAGGGGATGTGAGGCAGTAAAGAGGCCCACGGGAGGAAAGGAGGGTTGTTTATACATTATTTTTATATAAACAACAAATATTCAAAGAGTACCGATAGTATCAATAAACAACAGTGAGGGTTTGGTCTCTCAGGAATTTCATCAAACATATGGTGTGCAAACTATAAAGCCTACAGAGTTTTTTCCAGCCATACCTTAAAGGGAGAATGATCAAGAAAAAACTCGCAGATTCAATGGCTTCAAACTTACCCCAAATTCTCCGCCTCCACCAGCGATTCCGTGACCTGTAGCTGCTCTTCTTCTTGCCTGCGCACTCTTGGGAAATTGTTTCTAACCAAACCCGTACCCACACCCAGGAAAATATCGTTGCAGAGGACAAAGGGACTATGTAGCACAAATATAGCTCGATTTGGTAGCTGAAAAGAAACCCCGATGAATGTTTGAATTTGGAAAGAAGTTAACCCGTAGATATTGCAGCCAAGATATCTAGATTGTTGTCTTTCAATTCCCAAAGCCCAAATAAACTACTGCTATTTAAACAATATTAACAACAATATAAGAAATTTCATATGCCTTTCAATATAAATTTCCAAGGCTTTAAAAATGGTATGGTGTAACTACTCTGTCTTAAATAACTCAAATCTGCAGTCTAATATTTATGCTACATGCCTTGTTAGCACATTGGATCTCTCAATTGGTAAGAGCCGATGCTTTATATTAGATCTAATGGAATCCTAATTTGCAATGAAGTAAGCCATGACCGATTGAGTTAAGTTAAAAGAAAGTTGACTTAAGTGGCAGAGAGGTAGTGTATGAAGATGCGGGCACTTTCAGAGCAAGCTAAGAGAGATTCCTTGTGAACGGCGATGGCCCTGGAAGAGGAAGAGGAAGAAGGATTGTCCTTCATTAGTTGGCTTAGCTTCCCCTTCACCACTCTGCTAATGTTGGCCCGTGGAAGGTCCTCTATCTCGCCTGTGCTCCTGTTTGCAGCAAACCCATTCAAACCCCATCCTGCTTTGCTAATAGCCCGAGCAAGTTGTCTGAACTGATTTTCAGCTTCACCTCTATTACAGTTTGTTGTATTTTAATTTCTGGAATTTGAGCGCGGGGATAAAAATGGAGTCGACCTTCTTCCCACTTGGTCAACCAATCTAAAATATGAAGATGCCCAACATCTGTTGGCACCCCATTTTGATTTAAATACTTGTTGAGGGATTCTAATGTGAACTTTAATCCATAATCAAACTTCAATTTATCAGCTGGAAATTGTATTTCACATAAAATTAATTTTAAGGAATTTATATTGAAGTTTTAGTTGTGGATTTGAATTCTTGGAGAGTGTATTTGCAAATTGGATTAGAAGAGTCTACATTAATTGCATTGTAGGTACCATCTTCGCATTTCCACATTACACATTTCTTTGAGGGAATCAACATTGTATGACTTTTCTTTAGTCTTTGAGAAATATGAGGGTAAGAAAGTAATAGTCCTTCTATTTAAAGGAGATAAAGTTGGCAGCCTTTATATTTGATCAACTTCTTTAATATATCCATTACGAAGATGTAGCCTTCATCATAATGTAATAGAGGTCACCTCTTGTGTATGTAAGAATCAATAGGACACTAAACATAATGACTAGTCTTTAACATGCATAATCTCAATTACCCAACAGTAGTGTAAGGGACACTTAAATCATGAATTGCAATGAATATTTCAGCAAATAAAATAGCTTGAAGGTTTATTTATAATGACAAATTTATGATCTCATTAAGGAACTATTCCTTCATACTAATAATTAAACTTTGCATGTCCATTCTGTGCATAATTCTTCGTAATAAATTCTTATCTTCATTATCCACAACATCAAGAAAAACCTCATTCTTTATGTAAACTAGTCCCTAATGCTGCCAACCAACAACACTTGTAACTAGTACTGTATCATTGGGTGCAAGTTTATCTAGATGTTTTAATGAGAAAGGAATCTAAACCCATTCTTTGTGGGTAGCCAAACTTCATCTAACCAACACGATAGGGAAATCATTACCAATCTATAATCTAAGATAAGTGCAATGGAAAGTGCATTTCATATTTGTTTTATCCTAGGATCTTCTCTTCTTGAAAGAGCACTTACTATATCTTGATCTCCATAATGTTTACAAGTCAAATCCCCATCACGACCAACAAAATTTAATTAAGTGTATCAAGGACGGTCATTCTTAAGTAGTGGCCACTACTTTGAGGAAAGTTGTAGACAAATGTTACATGAGTTTAAATTCCTATTTGAATGAATTAATAACTCCATTTCATGTTATCATCATTCACACATCGGATTAATATATATGACATATACCTTTTTATTCATTTATTTCCTTTGCATCGAGATCCAAAAAATATTCATCTTGAGACTCTTTGAGGAATGGATGAGAAAGACATGAATCCCATCTATAGATGCAAAGGAACAAGTGATATGGAGAGAATGCCATTGCCATTAAATCCCCAACAATTGTTTAATGAAATCATTGCAACCTTCTTGCACATTTGTCTGACTATATGGTAAAGGGGTTGAGGCCAAGGAAATAATTTGTGGACCTCCATTCCCTGCGTTGCTCCTGCCTCTAATTTGAAGAGAATTCAAGTTTCTAAAAAGAGGAAATGTAGAGGCATGCAGAGACGTGTCCAAGGAATTTATTCTTGGACTATTACAAAATCTTAATATAAAACCCTAACATACATTAACAATAGGAGAAGTATATACAACATGGGGAAAATATGAAATGGGAAAAATCTATGGCGATTGCATAGTGCATTGAAACCTAGAATGAAAAACCCTATCACTTGTAGAGTGACCCAAGAAAAAAAATTGATAATGATACATACCTACAATTCTATAACAGTTGTTGAAGGGAATTTCGACTCCAAATTATTTGCAGGAGTACTAACTCTAGAGTCCTTGTTTTCCTTTACAATTCTTCGCCTTATCTCCATGGAAACTTGAGTTACTGAAATCTTAATCCCCTCCCTCAAATTCCCAATAATTTCCCTCAAACCCCTCTCAAAACCCAATTCTCAAACCCCTTCTCCCAATTTCCAAATATGGTGTCCCCTTCCGGCCAAAGCCAAAGATAATTTGGCACCAAATACACCTCCTTCCTGTAGGTTTCAGTGGGCTTCATAGTTTTTATGGCTTTATGTCTCCTCCCTAATTACCTCTTGAAACCCCACAAAAGGTCCCCTTCCCACCAAAGCCACAGATTTGGCGAAAAATATACCTCCTTTCACATTTCATCATAGCTTCATGGTCACTCTGGTCACGGGTTCATGGTTGTTATGGTTGTGTGTGTATTCAACTGTGGGTTTTGTGTATATGGGATGCCTGTCATGTCTTTGTTTTGTAATTATAATTATTTTTTGTTTTATATTATTTATATATAATATATACTTATATTTAATATAAAATATACATTATATATGGTATATAATAATATATAACTTATGTTACATAGATTTTTTATATAATATTATTCACAAATGTTGAATTATCAAGATATACATGTTCATATGTTTAATTGATTATGTGGATTGATCTTTAAATAATGTTGACAAGGGGATTGTTATGAAGACCATAGACGTTTAGAAAGAAGTTCAACTAACTTGAACACCTTGGTTGAGGAAACCATATATAAAAAAGCATCAAATAATATAAGACAAAGATTATGAAGCTTATTAGGAGCCTCCTCTACAACCACATGATTACAAGCTCTTATAACATGCCATGATGTAGATTCTATACCTACTCTTGGACAACGTGCTCAACAAATTAATATTGCAATAAGATTTAGTGAAGTTATTTGAATTTGGATCAAAATTAATATATAAACATTAATTGAGAAACACTATTATATATTATATGTTTCCAGCCAAGACTGAGATTAAGCTAGTTGGTAAAAAGTGGTTTAGGATCAAGTATGAATTCATGATATAAAATAATTATATTGTACATGCGATTGGGTGTGGCGTTCCAAATCATATATAACCAATACAATGTCCATGGATACTGCATAAATGAATTCAACATGAAAAATCCTAATCATGATCAAGATGATAAAGCACATTAAAATGACTACACTACCAAAACTCAATTACATATAAGTAAGAACTACCACTAATTTATATTAGCATAGTCATTATTTAGTTGTATTAATAGTTTAGATTGATCATTTATAGCCACATCACTTAAAATTGCTCAAATTTGGTAGTTTTTAGCTTAAAACTACATGACTAACGTTTTTGGCCGTGTAGTCACAAATTTGTCATTTTGCACTAGTGAGCAGAGACTACGCTATCGGAAAGGGACGTAGAGAGAGAATCCAATGGAGGAAGAAGAAGATGATGAAGGAAGGAGATTATGTCATATGTCAGTTTAGTGCGACGAGATTCTTGAACGTGTCACTGGTTTCAACTAACGTGGAATATCCTACCGATTTAATTAGCCAAGGTGCCAAGGTCGTGTCCAAATTAGCCTATAAAAACTATAATTATATGCCAAGGTCATGCAAATTAGCCTTATAATTAACATTATCTGCCAAGGTTTAGTGGCTTTAGTGGGTTTTTTTATATGTGAAGGTCATGTCCAAATTAAAATATAGCTCGGTTGCATTAATTCATTTTTGTTAATATAGGGACGTGTAAATATATATTATATATATGTTATAATTTACTAAATTCTAACACTGCAGATGGATTCAAAGGCCCCCGGTCTATGAATCCATCTACAGTGTTAGAATTTGGTAAAATGTACAAATTCATTGTCAAATTTGTAATTTTTTTCATTATTGGAGTGCCAACTAAAAATGACCAAATAAATGACCAATTGGTATGTGGTCATTTTTAGTCTAGATACCCCGTGACCAAGTTTGGTCATTTATCTTGGTCGTTTTTAGTTGGATTTTATCCCATGACCAAAAGTGGTCATTTATCTTGGTCTTTTTTAGTTAGCTCACTTAAATTTATCAATTTTGGTCATTTATCCCTTGAAAAAAACTGTGGTGACCAAATATTTTGGTCTCCTGGTCACTAATCTCTAATTTTCCACTAGTGTTCCAAACTGTTTTTTGTGGGGTGGTGTCTAGGGACACCGTTGTGGTGCTATCTCGTGGATTTTTGGCCAACCCTAGAAGGTAAATGCTTGATGGTGCTTTCAATTTTAGAGAGTCTGAAAGAACGAAGAAGACTCTAGTGGGGGATATTTTTCATTGGTAGTCTCCTGTGATAAAAAAAGGATAAAAGTATACATAGGAGAGCTCGCCCATCCTGTAGGGGATGAGAGACTTCTTTACCATTGGTAGTCCAATTAGGATGGAAAAGGTTAAACCTATACTGACTACATGGTCATTCATTTACTTTTACGAGCATGAACGAAACCAAGTTTGCTCGGAAATATTTTCTTGTTGAGATGGATGGAAAAGAGCTTAATGACAACCTGTGGTGGGCTTTTTCGTAGAGTGTAGCCCCTCTACCCGAGAAAGCATAAAAGTATGTAGAGGGGTACAGTCTTGGCTTGAGTGTGGCAAGGAGGTCATTTTCATGAAATGGTCTACATGGTCTGCAAAAGGAGTTAAACGAGACGATGTAGATGCTCTTTCCTATACTTTAGCGAGCGGGAAAGGAAGCAGCTATGCTTGGTGATATTTTCATTGTTTTAAAGAGTCAGAAAAGAGCTTAAATGAAACTCTAATATGTCAACCGACTGCGGTGGCATGAGTGGTGCCCTATGTTGGGATGGTGGACAAAGGTCCAAAGGTCATCTACGCAGTATGGACGGAGCAGAAGGCTCTCAAACATACCAATACATGCGTGGGATAGATTGCGATAGAGGCTTACGAGTCGGTGGGGCAGAGGCATGCAAACCGAGGTGGCTCTCAGACAGAGGTCAGGAGAGCATGTGTGTGTGTTACGGTGGATGAACTTGACTACATGTGATGTGAGTGTAATTCCAGGGGCACTTATATGCCAAATACGTGCAAGAAAAGAGATCGTTTTGTGGACATTGGGCCAGAGGTCCGCCTAAGGTGTGGTGAAAAGAAAAGACAATCTATGTGTTAAAAATGCAAAATAAAAGCTAAAATTGCAGTCCTTAATGGGTGGTGGCCCGAGGACACTTCTATGTCAAATACATGGAAGAAAATGAAACGGTTTTGTGGACAATGGTCCAGATGTCCGTGTAAGGTGTGGTTGTTATAGCTGATTTCACCACTCTAGGTGAATCACACTTTGTATGGCCTTCCCCTGTCCCGCTGCAGACTCCTTAGACCCTATGGACCATTTTTTGTCCTTTTATGTTTCCTTGATCATCCCTAAAAACATGTGAAAAATGATACACGTGAATTTTAAACCTATAAGCACGTATATAAGCAGGTTTGACCACTAAAACCATGTACATCGGCATGTGTGCATAATCCAAATCCTTTTGGAGTTTTCCTTGACATGGATTCGACTCATTTGACTCCTGGCCTTCCCTATTCCTTGAGATCGCTCGGATTCGACCTTTCATTACCCCTTTGGAAGTTATATAAGGAACCCCTTGGTACATTGAACGCAAGAAGAGAGAATTGAGAGCAAACAAACTATAGTCCATTGTTTCCTGAACTTATGCTTGAGTCTGCATCCCTTTGTCCCTTCGAGCACTAGTGTGTTCTTCCCGAGCTTTCCTTTTGCTTGTGAGCTTTCTATCGAGAGATGGAGGATTGAGGTGGTGGAGGCCCAAGTGGGGGATTCAGTTTCTCCGGTTCGCAGACGTGCCGTTAGAGGTTGTATCTTGTAATCTCTTATTTATATTAATAGAAATATCTTTTCTTGTCCAATAATGTGTTTTTGAATGAATATTTTATCCATGGGATTATGTCAATTGCTTGTACATTATTGATTATATATGCTATAATAGATCTAACACCATGATATATAGAATGCTTGTATTGTTTACTTGTTGTTGAGGAAGTAATCTATCAATTCAAGTTGAAGATTGGAAAGCTCAACAGGGATCTACTTCAACCGTCTAGAATAAGGTACGAGGTCTGATCCTTTAGTGTTAGACATTTAATTTCTATTGCATATTGGAAATGATTGATTTTTGGAGTCAAGCTATCTGTTGTGGTACCCCAAGCCATAGGAGTTTCTCTCCGTAACAGAATTGGCGAATCCACTGGGGATGTTCCTTGTTTTTATTTAGGGGTTTGCGGGCACAATGGGCTTGATATTATTGACTTGCTCTTGGTTTCTCCCTGTTTCTGTGTCGCATTTTATAGTATGTTTGTCCATTGACACTCCCCTTTATTGGTTTGTCCTTGGCCTTCTTTTTACCACTGCCTTCTCTATATACACGGGTTTTTGGTGGAAAGTCATGTACATACATGGATTTTTGGCCAAAATTCGCATCCATACGCAACTATTCTTTAAACACTCATGTACATCCTCCCTTTTGGTTGATTTTGATGTTGTGGGAAGTTGCTGGGTGGGTTGTGAGTGTGTTTGGGTCCTCCTTGGGTCTGATGTTGTCTGTTGGATGCTTCTTTTGTGACCAAAGACTGCTTTTTCATTGATTTTTATTTGAAATTAGTTTTAGTCATTTATCCTTTTTGTTTTTCCATTAGTACATTACTCTTTTTGTCTCGGTGTCTTGTTGGGCTTGTGTTTTATACTTGCTGCAGAGACTGAGAGTTTTAGATGGCTTTTATTGCATTTTTCATTCTTTTATATTGAAAAATACAAAGTAGGTGCACTCTTAGTTGCATATTAGATATGGATTTGAGGAGGCACTTGCATTGGATTGCTTGGATGAGAGTTGTGTTTAGGATTTCATATAGGAAGGATTGCATTGGAATTAAGAAAGGAATATATATTTATGCATCTCATGTAGTGGAATACCTTATTTTTCATTTGACAAAGATTGCACTTAGCATTGTTTTTTATGGTGTGCATATTTATTTCACTGCTGAGTCATAATGTCATTAGTTCCATGGCCATTTCCCTTTGAGTAATTACAGCCAATTAAAATCAACGCTAAATTAAAATGAATTACACTCTTTTCTTTTCTAGGGTGCACCAACAAGCTTAGGTTTTAAGATCTTGGAATAGTTCATTGTAAGTTATTTCTCCAAGATCACTAAACAACAACATGTGTGTGTCTGTCCAGGTGAGTGTGTGAAATCCTTGGTATAACCAGTGTTTCTTAGGATCCTCCTCTCAAAAGGGAGTTAAGCACGAGGCAGTGTGAGTGGTTATGATTGGGATGACCCCTGGTTGTAACTGAGTAGCACCGTAGATATTTCCAGGATTGTATTCGTATCTGGGGGCTCTTTCGAGAGTTTTGGGCTTTGCTACCCTTCCCATACGGTCAATCCCGCCTGTGACTGTCCGCCTGAGCATTGATTATATTGAGGTGACCTTAGTTTCCTTACCTAGGTTATCGAGGGGGTACTTACAGAGGTTATTCTGTGAGTGTCTTGGCCAGGTAGAGGTCAGACAGCACAGTCTCTTTATGCATTGAAGCTGAGGGCCACTATAATTGGTTACATACCTCCGCTTGTAGTGTATGGGAGTTTTGAGCCTCTCCCAGGCAAGACATACCTGCTGCATTCGGGAGCTCACATATCCTCCCCTTGGTTTGCTTGTATTTTGGCTGTAGATTTTCTTAGGAGTGTGCTCTTTGTGTGCTAGTTGGCCTTTGGGATTGCAGTTACTTGAGTATATTTATTCTCTCTTGAGTTTGGGTCCTTTTATTTTCAGCATGCCTGGTATCTTATCACCTGTCCTTGGTCCTAGTATGGACCCTGGTGGTAGACTTGGGGGCATCACAACCCCTTACTGTGCTCATAGATTTTGGAATGGTCATATTCCATCCTCTACTCCATTTGTGGATAATTTTTATTCCCTTTCGCTCGGTCTTTACACTAGTGGTCACCCTCATGGGGGTGGTAGTGGATGCGTGAATGTTGGGTCTACACCTTACTTTCCTTTTTATGTCTCATCGTTCATCGCATTGTTTCCCTTGGGTGCGGTTTTCATGATCAATCCTCCCTATATCCTATAGTTTGGATTCTTTATTGACTATTTTGGGTTGTTTTGGACTAATATGCTTGTCATGTAGGATCTGATTTTTGTACATTGTCTCTGAGGTTTCGACCTGTTCGTTCCTATCACAGGTATTATGTCTAAACTAGCATATAGGTTAGGATGTCACATCCACTTGCACTTATGCATTGCCTTATGACTGTTCCATCTTAACCTTAGGTACGAACCCATTCCATGGTATTGCGGAACCTTCATGCTATTGTTAGAAGTGGTATTATGTGAATGGTAGAGCTTTCCTATACATGAGTGTCCTAGTTAGCTCCCTTTTGCATTTGGTACCCATGCTGTGAGTCCTCTCTTAGGTACGAGAGTCTATTGTATACTACTGCCATGACATTTCGCAAGATCCTCATACTCCTCTTGATCTTTTGATGGCCTATTTCCCTCAGGACTCCCTCATGTCAAGTTGTGAATGCATTATCATGAGCTTTTCCTGCCTTATTGAGCTTTATGTCAACTCCCCTGACATTGCGTTTCAGCCATATAGCCCGAGCTGGTCTCATGTCTAGCCATGCAGAGCCATTTTTTTTATATCCTTCGCAGCTTGATTCCCTTTTTACCGGGAGGGGATTTTCCCCCGAGTGTCGATATCCTGCACATGTATCCTTGCATTGAGCATAGGTATGTTTTACTGCTTGGAACTAGTTTGTTTTCCCTTATGACACTCATCTCCTCCTAGTTTGTAACTATAAAGCTATTTTATTCTTTTTTCAAGCTTTTTAAATAACTGAAAAAGTCCAAAAAAATAAAAAAACCAAAAATCCGGACAAGGAAATATTTTATCTGTGGCAGCTGTCAAGTCATGTCGCGTTCGAACAAAGCACTGTATATCACATCCATTGGTTGGGTTATAGTTTGACTTTAGGAGCTGTACTCGTTTATCTGAGTTTATCTCCACCAACTGGTTAAGCTTCTAGTCCTTATGGAGCCTCTGTTGATGCCTCCTATGTCGCAGAGATGGCCCAGTTTGTATATCAATTCTATGCTGCCTTCATTCAGTCACCATACGCCATTATGCTCTTGTTTGAAGGAAGTTGAAGCCTGAGTCATCCATTCCTCAGTTATCTTGACTTTGCATGTCGGCCATTCCCGGTACAGTTACTGGTTTGTGCACACTATGATCGAGTCCTTCCACATTATACAGCTTTGCTGAGTACCTCGTGTTGGATGATGGGGGATGCCTTAATTCCCTCCTTCCAGCGGATTTCATCCCATCGACTTTAGATCATTTATTTTGGCATTGGAATCTAGAGTCATTTTGAGTGCCTTGAGACTTGCAGTCATCAGTGGTAGGTTCTCTTGCCATCGACAGTTCTTGGGAATACATCAATGTCCCCTGATAGATGGATCCTATCAAGTGTTTGACCTCAGCACATTTAATCACACTTGTTAGTTTTCACTCTAGTACCTTGATTCCCATTTTCATTATCGGTGGGTGATCTCGCGTCTGTTAACGGTATACATTAATGACCGGTAATCAGACGATGGACTACTATGTTCGACCTCGACACCTCTATTCGCATAGTAGGACATGTACTCGTAGCGGTTTGTGTAGAAGACTTTCCAGATTGGTGGCATCTCTTATATGCTACCTCCTTGATCATACCAGTGTTCATGAGACTTCAACTCTCGTGACTTGATTCCAATATATGTCAGATATTTCCAGCCATTATGGAGATCATGTTCCTTTGTATATATTCATCATGGAGATGCTGATCTATGTATATTGTACGTGGTGATGACCACATATGTGATATCATGTATCATGCCTATTCATGGCCATTGTACTCTTATGTATCTGGGACTGCTATATGTACTTGCAGTTATGTGCAGAGTTGTATTAGTGTACTATGTTGATTGGGTGGCTGGTCTTCCATTTGGGATCCTTCATCACTCCACTTCTGGGATGGAATTATAATGTATTTCAGCCATCGTATGACCCCTCTGACCTCACACATTAGGGGGCATCTGTTATAGCTGATTTCACCACTCTAGGTGAATCACACTTTGTATGGCCTTCCCCTATCCCGCTGTAGACTCCTTAGACCCTATGGACCATTTTTTGTCCTTTGATGTTTCCTTGATCATCCCTAAAAACATGTGAAAAATGATACACACGACTTTTAAACCTATAAGCACGTATATAGGTGGGTTTGACCACTAAAACCGTGTACATCGGGATGTGTGCATAATCCAAATCCTTTTGGAGTTTTCGTTGCCAATGGATCTGACTCATTTGAATCCTGGCCTTCCCTATGCTTTGAGATCGCTCGGATTCGACCTTTCATTACCCCTTTGGAAGTTATATAAGGAACCCCTTCGTACATTGAAGGCAAGAAGAGAGAATTGAGAGCAAAGAGACTATAGTCCATTATTGTCGGAACTTATGCTTGAGTCTGCATCCCTTTGTCCCTTGGAGCACTAGTGTGTTCTTCCCAAGCTTGCCTTTTGCTTGTGAGCTTGCTATCGAGAGATGGAGAATTGAGGTGGTGGAGGCCCAAGTGGGGGATTCAGTTTCTCTGGGTCACAGACGTGCCGTCAGAGGTTGTATCTTGTAATCTTTGATTTATATTAATAGAAATATCTTTTCCTGTCCAATAAAGTGTGTTTGAATGAATATTTTATCCATGGGATTATGTCAAATGCTTGTACATTATTGATTATATATGCTAGAATATATCTAACACCATGATATATAGAATGCTTGTATTGTTTACTTGTTGAGGAAGTAATCTATCAATCCAAGCTGAAGATTAAAAAGCTCAACAGGGATCTACTTCAACCGTCCAGAATAAGGTACGAGGTCTGATCCTTTAGTGTTAGACATTTAATTTCTATTGCATATTGGAAAGGATTGATTTATGGAGTCAAGCTGTCTATTGTGGTACCCCAAGCCATAGGAATTTCTCTCCGTAACAGCAGTGAAAAAAGACAATTATAAATACAAAAAGTAAAATTATAGTCCTTAATGGGTGGCGGCCCAACAACTCACATGAGTTGCGGTCGGGAAGTGTGATATGAGTACAGGTCCATAGACACTTGAATTGTCATGTCATGGCTCATAAATTGAGGTGAATTGTGGGAAATGGTCTCGAAATTGATTATAAAAGATGAGACAATGGTCTCATTAGGAAATGGAAATTTGAGCCTGAAGGTGTGAGAGGTGTCTCATGCTGATTCTAGGTGACTTTGGATTAGCAGCTAATGGTGCTGCCCATTATTTTTGCTGAAAGATGTTGAAAAACAAGAAAAATAAAATGGAGCAACTCATTGGTGATGTTAAGTGTAAAATCTCTTGAGGTAGATCCTGTTGCGGGGGTTCTCCAAGAGTTGTCCATCAGAGTCGATAAGGGTCTATGCCCCTTTGCTGAGACAAAGGTCATTGGCAAGGTGGGATGATGGAATCTGGTATTTTATGGGAAGAACTGATTCCATACTATGGTTTAAAGGAAATGGGGTAAAACCTTACATATATCTTCGTCATCATGTAAGTGGTGCCGAGATAGATCAGGTGGATCTTCTAGAGCCAACGAGATGGAAGGGCAAGTAGTGCTAGATATCATGAAAATGGTATTGGTTGTGGTTTTTGTGGCCTTGCCCCCAGTCTTTGTTGAAGGAAGAGGGGTAGGCCTCGAGACGGTAGGAGTCTTTGATGGACCTAGAGGTAGGGTGGGTTGTTCAAGGTACCACACAGGATCTCCCAGTGTGAAATCCTATAGACTGATGGTTTCCAAGGCAAACTTACTCACGATACCGGATGGTAGGAAAAGGAAAAGGAATAGAAAAAGGAAAAGGACCATGTTGAGTGGGAATGAAACCCATTGTTTCCCTAGTAATTGAGGTTGTGGCTGTGGCTAGGGAAACAAAAGAAGAGACAGGTTTGATGGACCGTTGGTGATGGTGGAGACAAGAGGGTCTACAGAACTGGAAATCATGTAGATGGACACAATGTCTGACAAAGGAGGTGGTGGGTGAACTTCTTCGATCAAGGTGATCTTAGACTCAAGGGAATGTTGACGGAGGTCAGCGAGAGCCATTTGAAATTTGGGCAGGTCTTGGCAATGGGGGGAGTAATGTCCATACAAGCCATAAAGGGTGCAAGTATGGTTTGTCGTCAATGCCTTATTCCTGACTACTGGCGTGGTTGGGAGTTCAACCATGGGGATGTTTTCATTTGTATCCATGGCATTCTGATGTGCAAGAATCACTGGGATTTCAAGGCAATTCTGAGTTGGATAGCCTTGTTTTCCATAGATGGCACAAGGTGGGACTTGTCGTGGTTTTGCGGTGCCTTTGGTGTTCTTTTCCCTAGCCTTTTTGGGTTGTGGCAGTGCATGTGTGGGTGCTGCAGTTGGCTTATGTGGACTGGGTGGGGGGTGAGACTCAACCGCAATAGGTTTCACCAGAGTTAACACAACCTAGGGCATTGCTGGTTGAGCTGGTGGATCTAGATACCACACCGGGATCCCCAACGTAAAGTTGGGTAGGATTAAGGTGGGCATGACCGGCTTGCTCATGACACCAGGTGGGGGAAAGAGGAAGGGAATTGTATAGACCATAGATGAGCCCACATAACTCCCAGTTGGTTGCATGTGGGGGTATAGTCGTGGTTACGAATGTGCGTAGTGCTGCGGCTGTGGATGATGTTGTGGCTAATGCTGGCATTGTGACTGTAGACGATGTTGTGGTTGTGGTTGGGGCTACAACTGTGGTTGTTGTTTGGGTGCAGCGATGCTTGATGAGACCATGCACAAGTCCGCAATTTGTTTTTGTGTCAGTGGTGGTGACACCAATGGTAAAGGATCCGTCATGGTGGGATCGATAAAAAACCTAGGGCCCACATTCAACGGTGGGGAGGCTGGTGTGTTTTCAACCATAGTGTTGGTTGCATGGATGACGTTAGCATGTGCAGTCGCCCCTTGTGGCTCAATGGTGGTAATGGTAGGGATAACATTGGAAGGCACTGTTAACCCTTGTGGATCATGGTCGGTGAGATGGTCAACCATCACAATATTCCATTTGTGGGGGAACATTATGAGGCAAAAGATAGTTGACGCGACAACTTGCATGGTGTACATGTAACTCCTTCTGAGGAGGAGGTTGTAGTCCAATTGAGCGTTGACGACTTCGATGTCAATTAGGACTGTCTTCCCAGCTAACGTGATGGGGACATGGGGGAGGATTCCTTGGGATTTAGAGGGATGTCCATCATAAGCCTGCAGACTCATGGAGAACGATTGTAGAATTGGTGATCCAAGCTTCTGCCAAACCAAGGTAGACATGATGCACATGGATGCCCCCTCATCCACTATGCATCGGTGCACAACCAAGTTTTGGATGGACATCGAGATTTGGAAGGTGATAGTGGAGGGCATGCATGGCTCTCCGTTCTTTGTGTCAGATGTGATTAACTTGGAGTCGGAGGGGTCTACTGCCCCTAGAGTGGCTAGTAAGGATTTTCGCTGCATTGGGCACTTTTTAAGTACCTCAAGAGCGTACATGGTAGTTGGCCTTTGTGCCAAATCATCCACAATGCTATAGCTAAATGCAGCTCTAGCTGTGGCATTATTGGCCATTTTGTGTATGGGGGGGTGCGGGAATGGGGGTAACTGGAGAGGTAGGTTGGTTGTCTTAGACGTGGATGCTACTGATGAGTTGGTGGGTTCTATGTTGGTATCATACTGATTTCATCTAGTCTGTAAGTTGACCTCTTCAATGGTCATGCCTAGTAGGTGGTGAACACCTATTTCGGCCATGGGTGATGCCCCCAGAGCATTGGGATTGGCCTGGGGAGGGGGAGCGGTTGCCACCAATCCTTAGACTGGTAGTGGGTTTTGAAGCACCATGGGAGGAGGTCCTTGTGGTGCCTAGTTGGGTTGGGCTTAATTGGGAGCATTGGGCGCGGCCTGTTGGGCCTCATTTTGAATGGCTTGCTTAGCACAAGCCATGAGAGGAAACCCAAATGTGTAATGCCCATAAACATCACAGATTGTACAAGGTTGGTTTGTGTACAGCAGAGCATTGCGTCTTGGTGCATTCTGTAGTGGGGGGTTTTGGGATGGCCGGTTAGCCACGACATTATTGGGAGGGTTCGGTTGCAGACCGCCTCCTTGCAGTTGGTTATTTCCTTGGTTGTGGGGCCGGGCCGGTTGTTTCTAGCTTTCCCTTGTTGATTTTTGGGGGCAGGTTGGTTGGGATGATTTTGTTGTGCAAACACTTCTTCCAACGGAGTGGGTGGAGTGAGGGAAGGGGCTTGAACTTGTTGCACTGGTGGTGCATAGTATATTTGTGGGGGTGGTGGTGCCACAAATGTGGGAATTTGCCCTAGATACTGTTGTGTTTTCCAAGTGATGGCCTGAGCTTGCTGTGGTGGTGCCGGTTGTTCATAAGAGGTTGTTGCTCCAGACCAGGACATCATTCTAGCATAGTCCGGCACTTGGTTTTGCTAAGCAACATTAGCAGTGTTGCTTGGTTGTGGGGAAATGAAAAGTGGCGTCGGTTGAGGCTGTGGTTGTTGGGAGACTGACCCTATGATGCTGTCTATAGCGTGGGATTCCCCCGGTGTGTCGCGATAGGAGGTACTCGGATGGGGAGGATCTGGAATGACAATGTACAAGTATCCAGACTAAGAGTAGATCAAGTCAAATTGTTGGGCCTTCAGTATGGCCTCTTCTTCAGACTGGGGACGTTCAGATGCAATGTCCTTTGCGATGGGTGGGATCAAAGTCTTAAGGAACCAATCCAAGAAGATCCTGTCGTCTAGTTGGATTTTGCATAAGCTATGGCGTCGCTACCACTCATGGATATGGTCAGTTATGTGAGTGGCGGTGCTTTGGCGATAGGATAACAAGATCTCCACCCCCTCATCATATCTAACAAGGACTTGAAAATACCGTAGGAACATGAAGGCTATGGAGTTGAAGTTGGGGTACTTGGCTTGTGGCAACTCAATGTATCATTTGGCCGTGGCACCTGTAAGGGTGCGTTGGAACAGCCTCAGCATGATGGAGTTATCTACGATGTTGTTGGATGAGCACCATAGATGGAATGTCATTATGTGATTTTGGGGACATTCCTCAGCTTTGCCTTCAAACTTTGGGATGTCTGATGGCAGCTTAGTTGGCATAAGTGGCCAGAAAGATTGGTGGCGGATGGGGTCATTCATTAATCTAGCCAAGCCGGGAAAGTTCAGATGAGCCATGAAGGGCATATTTGACCCCAAGTTGATGTGGGATGGGGCTGCAATGGGGGTGGGGTTTGCAAGTGCATAGTGCATATGAACATCTGGGGGGGCTTGTGGTGGCACCATTGCAAATGGGCCAATGCCCCCAAGTGTTGTGTCGGGGGCGGTATGGGTGGCGGGGGCATTGCCCCCATGTATGACAGTAGGGGAAATGTAGGTGGCTGGTGTATTTCCCCCCTGTGTGGCAGGAGGGGCAGTGTGTGTGGAGGGGCCACTACCCTTTTGTGTTACCACTGGTTCAGCTTGGCTGGTCACTATGGGTGGTGGGAGTTGGCTAATGACATTTTGCATGACTATGCTTGGGCCACTTACCAAGTTGTGGGTGACAGGTTGTGATGTGGACATGGGTCCACTTGCTAAGGTTAGGCCAGAAAATGGCTCCAAGTTTGCAGAAGCCATGGGGATTGATTGTGCGGTGTGGAGGTATGGTTAAGAATAATATGGTTTTGAATTAGAATTAGAGGCTGTGTGGCCCTCTGACAGTGTGGGAGATTACTGAGAGTGGCTTCGACGGTGCTGATCAAGTGTTCCAAATGGTGGTGGTTCGCCTCTTAGGTGTGAGGAAGATCATGGAGGATCAATTGTGTTTGATTTTGTGTATGAAACTGGTGGGTATGAGATTTTGACCCCGGTTTCAATGGATTCCTATTGGATGAAGGTGGTATCTCGGCCACCAAGACTACCAGAAGACAGCGCTTGGCCTTTTCCTCATGGGTGCTTCTACTCAATCGGAAGGGGTCATTACCTGTTTCACTTGGCAATTCCTCTCAGGAGCCAGCTACTTTGGGGTTCCTGTGGTACTCCTCACAATGAGTTTCTGGGCAAAGCCCAAGTACTTCCCACAGTTGAAGCAGTAGGGACTTATGTCCTCAAATACTACAAAATTGATTGAACTTAGTGTAAATTCGGTAAATTTTAAGGCTTACTCAGCGTCATAAACTGAGTTGGGTTAATTATTTGGTATGGTGTGTTGGTTTGCTTGTTTGTTCTAGTATTTGGTTGTTGCAATATGGTTTATGAATTCATGGTAGAGTTCATATCATGGTTTTGTATGCAAACATAAATAGAAATTTGTAATTAAGTACAGTGATTAACCCTGGATTGCTAACCTAACTAAAGGTCTACCTCTCAGTGATATTCTTCTTCAAAGTAAGAGAAGGTGCTGGGATCTCAACACAATGGGACTAATCCCATCTGTAGATCCTTAGGCCACCTCCCAGATGCTAGGTTGGTCAGCAAGGAGGATGCTTAGTGCCGTGAGAAGCCCTCCTTCTCCACCTCCTTTGCCTTCCAAGTCACCCGGTTTTAGTGGTTTGGGGAAAATACCATGGAGTGCCTAGATCTATACGAGCTTACCCTTCATCGTATCCCAGAATACCCCAGAGGGTGATGACTGGGTAGAGGAGGAAGGGGGAAGCAAGATGGTTATTTTTAAGTTACTTTTAGTTAGACTAGTTCATTTTATTAAGTCTTAATGATTGATTTAACATTTACACATTGTTCATGGATTGATTTGCAGAAAATAAAAACTGGAACTGAAAAATACCTGCAATGGTGGACAGAGGTGGATGGGCCACACTAACAGTCCTCTGAAACTGAAAATTACTATCAATTAAACTTAAATTCAACTTCTGTACGACAGGCCGCACACTTCTGACCAAATCCAGTGAGGGGGACCCAAGATTTTTCCAAAAATGAGCGAGGGGGTCACACATAATGCGAAAACAACCGCAACCTGAGTTTTTGGGTTGAAGTCATGCCTGTCTGGGGATTAAGTGTGCCCTGGGTGCACCTGTTTTCTCATTACAAGTGCCCCAGTCTCACCTTTTGCCCCGATAAGAGCGCCTTGCTCCAAAAAGGGGTTTTTTGGTGAGGCGGGGTCAGATTTGGCCGACAGTAACTGGTACTGGGGTTAGTTTGACTCGGCTTGGCCTAGCAAAGGCTTTGGAACTGACTAAAACAGGAAATAAACAAGATTTAAGATAGATCTAACATAAGATTTCTGAAAACTAGGGTAAAATTGAAAAAACTTGAAAACTTGAAATGTTTGGACCAGGGATCCTGTGGGATCAACCTGGTATGGTCGCCAAAGTTGTAGTGAGGATTTAGAATGGCTCCTTCGTTCCTATAGGGCACAAGGGTAGATTCCTACTCTTTGAAAACAGAAAAAAATGAAATGGAAATGGCATAAATAGAATAGTAAAATAAACTAAGCTAGAGTAAGCAAATGGCTACAACTGCAAACTAGATCTAAGAGCTAATAACAGAAAATAAGAAGCTTTGTGAACCCCTCTGTAGAAAATAGGTTAGGGTTTTGCCTCCTTGAAACCTGCAAGAAGCCTAAGCTACTACAATGGCAAACTTGCAAACAATATCAACAATAGAACCTACAAATAAAAATAACAGTTAGAAAGCAAAAACAATTAAACAAACATGAAAAGAAATGGTATACCTCACTTGGGCGGAAATGGGCCACCATGCCCTAGCTCATGGGAGCACCTGTCTCTTGGTTGGGAAGCAATGGCTTGATGGGATGGAGATGGAGGAGAGGGAGTGTGGGTGGTTTGAGAGGCAAAGGTCTTAAAGAATCCACGGGCAACATAACAATAGGCAAGGGAGGAGTGTTTTGAGAGTGACCCCCCCACCCTCCTTTTATAGTTTTTCCAAGGGATTTTAGGGTTTTAAGCCCTTGGTCAAGTCTTTAGCCCATTTTTTGGGCCTTTATCCCCTTCCACCCTAACTTTATCCTCTTTTAGGGTTTTAGCCCCTTTTTGAGGGATTTAGCTCCTAGGGGGCTATTTTGGGCTCCTTTTTGGGGGTTTTAACCCTTTTCTTTATCCTTGGGATCTTTTGGAGGTGTGGGGGTCAAATGGAAGGTCTTATGGAGTGAAATGAGTGTTGTGAGATGGTGTCCTTGGGCGGTGTAGGCCATTGAGAGCTATGTGGAGGATTTTTGGGTTAACACGAGGAACCAATCCAACATGTCATAAGGGCTCTGCACTTACATCTGACCATGTGAGGAACCAATCCAGCATGTTAGAAGGGCTCTGCACTTACATTTGACCATGCTAGGAACTAATCCAACATGTCAAAAGGGCTCTACACTTACATCTAATCATGTGGGAACACATCCCATAGTCACATCAGAATGGCTCTGCACTTACATCTAATCATGTGGGAACACATCCCATAGTCACATCAGAATGGCTATGCACTTACATATGATCATGTGGGAACACATACCACAGTCACATCAGAATGACTCTTCACTTATATCTGATCATGTGGGAACACATCCCTTATTCACATCAGAATGGATCTACATTTACATCTGATCATGTGGGAACACATCCAACAATAACATCAGAATGGGTCTGCACTTACATCTGATCATGGGAGGAACCAATCCTACATCCATGTCAAAAGGGCTCTCAAACTCATCACTTCCCTTTAGAGGGAACCTCGATCTGGAGAACACCAAGCTTCTCCCTAAAGTACTCAAACTTCACTCTAGCCAATGGCTTGGTCAACACATCAGCTATCTATTTTTTCGTTGCAACATACTAGAGCTTCATTGCTCCTCTCTGCACCATATCCCTGATATAGTGATATTTGATCTCAATATACTTCAACTTTTTATGGAACACCGAGTTCTCAGACAACTTCACACAACTATGGTTGTTGGAATATATACAGGTAGCATCCAACTAGAGATCAAACAAATCAAATAGTGGCTTCCTCAGCCATACTTCCTCACAACTAGCTAAATAAGCTGCGACATACTCTGCTTCAGTTGTACTTAGTGGCATGCAAGACTATTTCTTTCTAAACCAAGAGATCACACCTGATCCCATACTGAAGCATCACCCTAAAGTGCTCTTCCTATAGATGGAACTTCCTGCCCAATCTGAATCAACATAAACTTCCAGGTTAATCTTCTAATTCGCCTCATACTTGATCCCATAATCAATTGTACCCTTAAGGTACCTTGCTACATGCTTTGCAACCATCAGGTGAACATGTCTCGATGTGTTCACAACAAAGCAAATATATGGTCTCATATTCGTCAGGTGCATCAAGGAACAAATCATCTGACGATACATCTTGGCATCAACCGACTCTTATGAAGCAACACTCAATAGTGTTATAGCAGATTTTACCACACCTGGTGAATCACACTTGTATGGCCTTCCCCTATCCCTCTGCAAACACTTTGGACCCCATGGACCTTTTTTATACCTTTTATGTTTCCAAGATCATCCCTAAAAACATGCTTAAATTGCTATAAACGACTTTTATGTATATACGTGGGTTTGACCCCTAAAATCACGTACATCAAGATGTGTGCAAAAGGACAAATTCTTTTGGAGTTTTCCTTGACATGGATCTGACTCACTTGTCTCCTGGCCTTCCATACGCCTTGATATTGCTCGGATTCAACCCTTCATTACCCCATTGAAGAGCTATATAAGGAACCCTTTGGATACATTGAAGAATATGTGAGAATTGAGAGCAAAGAAATTATAGTCCATTGTTTCCACAACTTATGCTTGAGTTTGTATCCCTTTGTCCCTTGGAGCACTTTGGTGTCCTTCCCAATCTTTCCTTTTTCTTGTGAGCTTGCTATCGAGAGATGGAGGATTGAGGTGGTGGAGGCCCAAGTGGGGGATTCAGTTTCTCCGATTCGTAGACGTGCCAACAGAGGTTGTATTCATTGTAATCTCTGATTTTATATTAATAGAAATATCTTTTCCTATCCAATAATGTATGTTTGAATGAATATTTTATCCATGGATGATTTCAAAAGCTTATACATTGTTGCTTATATATGCTAGAGTAGATCTAACAACAATATATATAGCATGCTTGTCTTAATTGCTTGCTTTATCAATTCAAGTTGGAGTTGGAAAGCTCAATGGGGATCTACTTCAACCGTCCAGAATAAGGTATGAGTTTTGATCCTTTAGTGTTAGATATTTGATTTCTCTTACATATTGGAAAGGATTGATTTATGGAGTCAATTTGTCTGTTGTGGTGCCCCAAGCCATAGGAATTTCTCTCTGTAACAGAATTGGTGACTCCGGTGGGGATGTTCCTCATTTGTCTTTGGGGTTTGGGGGAACAATGTACTTGATATTATTGACTTCCTCTTTGTTTCTCCTTGTTTTTTTGTTGCATTTTATAGTATGCTCATCCATTGACACTCCCCTTTATTAGTTTGACCCTTGGCCTACTGTTTACCATTTCCTTCTTTGTATACGCAGGTTTTTGGCTAAAAGTTGCGTACATACATGGATTTTTGGCCAAAATTCGCATATACCAACAGGTTTTTGGCAAAAATCCGCGTATACATGCAGCTTTTTGGCCAAAAGTCATGTATATACGTAGTTGTTCTTTAAACAGTTGCATACATCCTCCCTTTTGGTGAGTTTGATGTTATGGGAAGTTGCTGGGTGGGTTGTGAATGTGGTTGGGTCTTCCTTGGGTCTGATGTTGTCTGTTGGATGCTTCTTCTGTGACCAAAGACAGCTTTTACATTGATTTTTCTTTGAAATTAGTTTTAGTCATTTATCCTTTTTGTTTTTCCATTAGTGCATTACTCTTTTTTGTCTCGGTGTCTTGTTGGGCTTGTGTTTTATACTTGCTGTAGAGACTGAGAGTTTTAGATGACTTTTATTGCATTTTTAATTCTTTGATATTTAAAAATACAAAGTAGTTGCACTCTTAGTTGCATCTTAGATATGGATTTGAGGAGGTACTTGCATTGGATTTCTTGGATGAGAGTTGTATTTAGGAGTTCATATAGGAAGGATTGCATTGGCATTTAGAAAGGAATATATATTTATGCATCTCATGTAGTGGCATACCATATTTTTCATTTGACAAAGATTTCACTTAGCATTGTTTGTTATGGTGTGCATATTTACATCACTGCTGAGTCATAACTTCACTAGTTGCATAGCCATTTCCCTTTGAGTAATCACAACCAATTAAAATCAACGCATAATTTAAAATGAACTACACATATTTATTTTATAGGGTTCACCAACAAGATTAGGTTTTAGGGTCTTGGAATAGTTCATTGTGAGTAAATTCTCCAAGACCACTAAAAAACATGTATGTGTCTGTCCAGGTGAGAGTGTGAAATTCCTTGGTATAATTAATGTTTCTCAGGATCCTCCTCTTACACGAGAGTTAAGCACGAGGCAGTGTGAGAGGTTATGATTGGGATGACCCCTAGTAATAAATGAGTAGCGCTGGAGATATTTCCAAGGTTGTATTCATATTTGGGGGATATTTCAAGAGTTTTTGGCTTTTCTACCCTACCCATACGGTCAATCCTACCAACAACAGTCCGCCTGAGCATTGATTATATTGAGGTGACCTTAGTTGCCTTACCTAGGTTATCGAGGGGGTACTTTGTAGGGGTTATTCTGCAGGTGTCTCAGCAAGGTTGGGGTCGAACAGCACAGTCGCTTTATGCATTGAAGTTGAGGGCCACTATAATTGGTTACATACCTCTGCTTGTAGTGTATGGGAGTTTCGAGCCTCTCTTAGGCGAGACATACCTGCTACATTCGGCAGCTCACATATCCTCTCCTTGGTTTGCTTGTATTTTGGCTGTATATTTTCTTAGGAGTGTGCTCTTTGTGTGCTAGTTGGCCTTTGGGATCACGGTTACTTGATTATATTTATGATCTCTTGAGTTTGGGTCCTTTTATTTTTGGCATGCCTGGTATCCTATCACCTGTTCTTGGTCCTAGTACGGACCTTGGTGTCAGACTTGAGGGCAACACAACCCCTTACCATGCTCATAGATTTTGGATTGGTCACATTCCTTCCTCTAATCCATTTGTGGAGGATTTTTATTCCTTTCGCTCGGTCTTTACACCAGTGGTCACCCTCATGGGGGTGGTAGTGGATGCGTGAAATTTGGGTCTACACTTTACTTTCTTTTGTTATGTCCCATTGTTCACCGCATTGTTTCCTTTTGGTGCAGTTGTCATGATCATTCCTCCCTAGTATATCCTATAGTTTGGATTCTTTATTGACTATTTTGGGTTGTTTTGGACTGATATGGTTCTCATGTAGGGTCCACTTTTTGTACACTCTCTCTGAGGTTTCGACCCATTCGTTCCTATCACAGGTATCATGTCTAAAATGGCATATAGGTTAGGATTTCACATCTACTTTCATTTTGCATGAACTTATGACCGTTTCATTTTAACCTTAGGTACAAACCCATTCTATTATGTCACATAATCTTCTTGCTCTTTTAGAAGTGGCATGATGTGAATGGTAGAGCTTGACTTTACATGGGTACCCTAGTTAGCACCTCATTTGCATTTGGTGCCCATGTTATCATTTTGTCCCTTAAGGTGTGGGAGTCCATTGTATAGTATTGCCATGACATTTCACAAGAGCCTCATACTCCTCTTGATCTTTTGCTGGCCTATTTCCCTCAAGACTCCCTTATGTCAAGTTATAATTGCATTATTATAAGCTTTTCCTACCTTATTGATCCTTACGCTGACTTCCCTAACTTTGAGTTTCAGCCATATAGCCTAAGCTTGTCTCATGTCTAGCTATGTAGAGCCATTTTTTATATTTTTTTGCAGCTTGATTCCTTTTTTACCAGGAGGGGACTTTCCCCTGAGTGTCGCTATCCTACACATGTGTCCTTGCATTGAGCATAGGTATGTTCTGCTGCTTGGAACTAGTTTGTTCACCCATATGACACTCGTCTCCTCCTAGTCTGTAACTTTAAAGCAGTTTTATTCTTTTTCAAGCTTTTCAAATATTTGAAAAAGTTAAAAAAAAATTAAAAAACCAAAAAGCCGGACAAGGAAAGATGTTATCTTTGGCAGTTGTTGAGTCATGTCGCCTTCAAATAGAGCATTGTATATCACATCCATTGGTTGGGTTTATAGTTTGAATTTAGGAGCTATACTCATTTATCTGATTTTATCTCCACTGACTGGTTAAGCTTCCAGTCCCTATGGAGTCTCTGTCGATGCTTCCTATTTCGCAGAGATGTCCTAGTTTTGTATATCGAGTCTATGTTGCCTATATTTAGTCACCATTCACCGTTATGCTCTTGTTTGAAGGAAATTGAAACCTAATTCGGCTAATCCTCGGTTATCTTGACTTTGCATGTCAGCCATTCCCGGTACAGTTACTGGTTCATGCACCTTATGATTGAGTCCTTCCACATTATACAGCTTTGCTGAGTACCTTGTGTTGGATGATGGGGGATGCCTTAATGCCATCCTTCCAACGGATTTCATCCCATCGACTTTAGATCATTTATTCTAGGATTGGAATCTAGAGTCATTTTTGAGTGCCTTGAGACTTGCAGTCATTAGTGGCAGGTTCTCTCTCCATCGACAGATTCTAGGAAGACATCAATGTCCCCTGATTGATGGATTCTCTCAAGTGTTTGACCTCACACATTAATTCACACTTGTTAGTTTTCACTCTAGTACCTTGAATCCCAGTATCATTATCAGTGGGTGATCTCGCATCTGTTAACGATATACATCAATGACCGATAATCAGACGATGGACTACTATGTCTGACCTCGACACCTCTATTCACATAGTAGGACATGTACTTGTAGCGGTTTATGTAGAAGACCTTACAGATTGGTGGCATCTCTTATATGCTACCTCCTTGATCGTGCCAGTGTTCATGAGATCTCAGCTCTCGTGACTTTATTCCAGTATGTGTCAGACATGTCCAGCCATTATGGAGATCTTGATCCATTATATATCTTCAGCCATTATGGAGATCTTGATCCATTGTATATCTTCAGCCATTATGGAGATCATGATCCTTTGTATATCTTCATCATGGAGATTCTGATATATGTATATTGTACGTGGCGATGACCACTTATGTCATATCTTGTATCATGCCTATTCATGGCCATTGTACTTTTATGTATCTGGGACTGCTATATGTATTTGCAGTTACATGCAGAGTTGTATCATTGTACTATGCTAATTGGGTGGCTGGTCTTCCACTGGGTTCTTCATCACTCCACTTTTGGGATGGACTTATAATGTATTTCAGCCATTGTATGACCCCTCTGACCTCACACATTAGGGGGCATCTGTTATAGCATATTTTACCACACCTGGTGAATCACACTTGTATGGCCTTCCCCTGTCCCTCTGCAGACTCTTGGGACCCCATGGACCTTTTTAATACCTTTGATGTTTCCAAGATCATCCCTAAAAACATGCTTAAATTTCTATATGTTACTTTTAAACCATTTCTCGTGTATATACACGGTTTTGACCCCTAAAACCGCGTACATCGGGATGTGTCGAAAACGCCAAATTATTTTGGAGTTTTCCTTGACATGGATTCGACTCACTTATCTCCTGGCCTTCCATATGCCTTGAGATTTCTCGGATTCAATCCTTCATTACCCCATTGAAGAGCTATATAAGGAACCCTTTGGATACATTGCAGAATATGTGAGAATTGAAAGCAAATAAATTATAGTCCATTGTTGTCAGAACTTATGCTTGAGTCTACATCCCTTTGTCCTTTGGAGCACTTTGGTGTTCTTCCCAAGCTTGCCTCTTACTTGTGAGATTTCTATCGAGATATGGAGGATTGAGGTGGTGGAGGCCCAAGTGGGGGATTCAGTTTCTTCGATTCGAAGGCGTGCCAACAAAGGCTGTATTCATTGTAATCTCTGATTTTATATTAATGGAAATATCTTTTCCTATCCAATAATGTATGTTTGAATGAATATTTTATCCATGGATGATTTCAAATGCTTATACGTTGTTGATTATTTATGCTAGAGTAGATCTAACACCAATATATATAGCATGCTTGTGTTGTTGACTGATTGTTGAGGAATTAATTTATCAATTCAAGCTAGAGTTGGAAAGCTCAACCGGGATCGACTTCAACCGTCCGGAATAAGGTACGAGTTTTGATCCTTTAGTGTTAGATATTTGATTTCTCTTACATATTAGGAAGGATTGATTTCTAGAATCAAGCTGTCTATTGTGGTACCCCGACCCATAGGAATTTCTCTCCGTAACAAATAGCTTCAGGTTTGATTCCATAGGTGTGATCATGGCCTTACATTCCATCATCCTAAACTTCTTCAGGATCTCTAGTGCATACTTCCCTTGTCCCAGGGATATTCCATCCACATTCTGCCACACCTCTATGCTTAGAAAGTAGTGCATCATATCCAAGTCCTTCATCTTGAACTCGGTAGCAAGTGTCCTTCTTGCAACTTTAATGAGTTCCTCTTTTCTGTCAGGAACAAGTCATCGACATATAACAGGAGCATCATTGGTGTTCCGCCTAAAACCTTGAAGGAAAGATTGGAATATATTTTACTCTCAGTAAATCCTAGAGTCATCAATGAGTTGTCCATCCTATCATACCATGTTGAACCTCAAGATCTTATGTAGTCACACCCTCTGAAGCGAAGAATCATTCTCCCTCTACCTTTTGCACTCTATGTATCTTGTACAGGAGTGAAACGTAGCTTCCTCTACTACTAATATTCTATGTATCCATCTAGGGTCACTAGATACCAATATCCTCTATCATGAACCTTTTCAAAATTTCTTCGCGCACCCATATGTCAGCTTGTCATCCTCTATAGGCTTTCATCTTTAACCTTGTAGCAAAGGTTAAGATCTTCATCACTCTATGTGAACTTCAAGATCCTTATGTATGTGTTATCCCATGGGTGTATTCTGAGCTCATACAAGGCCTTATTTAATTTGTACACATGATTCTACCTATTATGTGCCTCAACTTCCACGATGTTTCCATCTACTGCATGCTAGATCTTGCAGATCCACTGCGGAATTCCCTTCAGGTCTCGATACCGCATCCTAGACATCATTCTTCTTGAACTGGTACTCTCCTTCCCTTTCTTCTTGGCTACTTCTTCATAGTTGGAAGGTTCTACATCAATGATGTCGCTCAACAGTGTCACATAACTAGAGTGTCTTTGAGGCCTCTTTCTTTCTTTGAAAGTATCATCATATTATTCTTCATCTTGGATTCTTTCATGAACTGTCGTTACTTGTTCTTCGAAACAATTCACATCCTTCTTTTCTTGTAGGTAATTGTACATGATATTTCCTACAAGTAAAATGCATTTGTATGGTTAGAAACATTTCATAAGGCATATTCATAATGGAAAATTTTGATTCATAAAGATATAATCATGCAACTATTTTAGCCAATACAACATTCATCCATATCTCACGGAAACTTTTCTAGATGCCTTCCATCTCTACCAAGACAACATTGAGATTGTGCACTAATCCAATATGTCAGCAAAGAGGTTTCATTCTAGATAAGTAGCAATGGAGAGTTGTATAGAACCATGAGCTACTTACCCATCGCATGCATATTAGTAGTATACTATCATTAATGCAAACATTATATAAGACATCAACTGAATATAAACAAGTGCATAACAATATCATGAAATGACAATTGAATACTTATCTTTATTTGTTTCATGGGTAGACTCCTTCTTTCAACTTCATTGTCTTCTTCATTCATAACAACATCATTTCTTATCCAAATGCTCAATATGGATAAGAAGGTCTTCAAGAATTGAGTTCTTCATATTCCTCATCGCTTGAGGTACCTTCTTTGAATCGTGAAATCTTGATCTTCAGTTGCTCCCATCTTCTTTTCTCTTATTATGAGTTGAGATTATTCTTGTGTGCACTCTTCCCAGAGTCTACTGAAAGTAATCACTTCCTTCTAGAACACATTCCTCGAATGAATGAATCCCATGATCTTGGGAGGCCATTCAAGGTGGTTATCGCAACTTCTACATTCTCCACTTCTTCTTCTACTGCTTCAGGTTGTTCTTTGATTTGAGAGACCCTTGTAAAGTATGACTATATGGTCTTAGCATTTTGGATCTTCACATTCTTCAACTAGTTTCTTGAAATCATCTTTTGATTTATGTTCTTCTTTAAATATCTTGTGTAAGGCTTTTAGCCTCATCTCCCTCTGGAACTGGAACCTCTCTACTTATGTATGTGTCCAATTCATTTCCTTCAAGAACTAGTAGGATCCTATAATTCTATGCTTGGAAGTTATCAACCTCACCAATATTTTCATCAAGCTGTTATGATTTATCATCTTGAAATGAGAACCTCAACTGTAAATAGCAAAATATTAGATCTTACCGATTTGAGGTGTCCATCCTTGTTTCGGAGCTGGATGATCTAGGGTTTGTCAGAGAATCCCTATATTTAAAAAATTGGAATATTTCAGATCTAATTGGATAGAAATATAGACCTCTTCAAGGCGAGCTTCCCAATGTACTCCTTTTCTAAAAGCAGTGGAGGGAAGCTCCCAGAACAGGAAGCCCTAGTTTACCAATTTCTTCTACATAAATTCCTAATACTATTTCTTTGGTATCTATGAAAGTAATACTCCTTTGTCTCTAAATTTTTTTAGTGAGGTAGAATCACCTGTTCTTGTTCCAACACAATAGGTTTCATCAAAATTGGTTTTACCAATTGGCACTTATCAGCGTTTTCCCAAGGTGACATGTTTCAGGACTGTTCATCGTAGCAAAGTTGTACGGACTTCCACGTGTCACTGTTTCATATTCGAGGTCTGAAACTTTTACCATAGAAACTGAAGTATGTTAAATTTTTTTAACATCTTTATAAATTTCATTTGGACCTTTGTAGCCCGAGATATAGCAATTATCCCTAGGTATCCTGTTTATGGAGGGATCCTTGGAGACGCAGAAACCCTAACATGAAAGAATCATATCTCCTAGAATATAGCGAATATGAGGCTGAAACTTGAATGCAATGTACATCGGGAATTTTTCGGAAACCTGTGAAATTTTTGTCACCTGATCCTTCTCCAATATTGAGATATAGAAATTCTACCAAAACTATCAGTTTCCGTATTTTAGGGTTTTTCAGGCCCAGGGTCAAACTAGGTTTTGAATTTCCCCGAGTTTCACCTAACCAAAAATATCAACCTAGCTCTCTAAAATTCGATTTTGATGAGGAGAGAAATCCTATGCTGGGCTCACTCAAAAATTCCTCTTTTGAAAAAATCCCTAATCTCCTGCACCAAACACTGAAAATGCCTCAGAATCAAGTTCTGGTTCGACAGAAATATTGTTGATGTATTTGTAACTTTGAAATGTATTCACTTGTATATATTATGTATTATACCCCAATGTTTGTTGCGGGAAGTGTCTGTAATGTATTTGATTCATGTCATGCCTCGATGTTCCTATCGGGAGATTCAATAACGTAAACAAGTCATGTAAAGTCATTGTGGGTAACCCTCCTATTGATCAAGGGTTGAAGTCCCCGTAGTTGTGGGGCACTAGGGTTATTAGAATCTCCTAGAAAAGTTGGCCCTAGGTGAGTTAATGTAATTTAGGTCATTATTACCCTAGTTGTGGTTACTCAAGCCTACATAACTGAGTTAGGATTACTCGAGCCTACATAACAGAGTTAAAGGTTAAGTGAATGAAAGAATATAAATAGAGAGTGAGACTCTCTATTTATGAACACTCACACTCACTCACTGGGGCGCATGAGTGAGAGACAAGAAGCTGGGATCATAGAGAGAAACTACTGCTGTCGGGATATCATCTTACTATTTTGGGTTTTAATTTTGGTGCTGATTCTATCTCTGAGGAATTTGCGGGGTTTTCTCCTTTATGGTTTCCCTAAGGAAAATCTTTGTGTCTCTTGTCTCTTGTGTTTATTGTTGTGCATGTTATTCTCTCAGATAAGATCCTAAGATAATGTTAGCTTGAATGATAAAATTATAACATGGTGTCAGAGCTAACCTGAGAAGAAGACATTGTGCATCTACAGAAGCTATGGATTCTTACTTTTGGGGTCTCTCTCCACAATCCATAAACAAAAGTATTCTAGGCTGACTCTCCATTGAAGGGCGCATCTTTCTGTCGAAGCGGAATTTGACTCCGAGCATTTTCAGTTTTTGGTGCGGGAAATTAGAGCTTTTTTCAGAAGAGGAATTTTTGAGTGAGCCCAGAATAGGATTTCTCTCCTCATCAAAATCTAAGTTTAGAGACCTGGGTCAATATTTTTGGTTGGGTGAAAATCTGGGAAATTCAAACCCTAGTTTCACCCCGGGCCAGAAAAACCCTAAAATACTGAAACTGATAAGTTTTGGTACATTCACTATATCATGAGATTGCAAATGTCTCAGGGGCTGAAACTTTCACATGTTGAATACAAAATCCTTATGTATACTGTGTCCAAGTTTCATCCTTAGATTATCTACATTCTAAAAGACATGATTCCTCCAAGTTAGGGTTCTAGCCTCTTCCAAGATTCATCCCTAAACAGTACACCTGGGGAGAATTTCTATATCGCAGGCTAAGATGTTATAAATGAAATTTATGAAGATGTTCCAGAAATTTCATGGAATCTAATTTCTGTGGTCAAAGTTTCAGACCCAGAAGATGAAATAGTGACACGTGGTAGTCCGTACAACTTTTCTATGTTGAACAATTCTGAAACAGGTCACCTTGGGAAAATGCTCATAAGTCCCAATTGGTGAAACCAATTCTAATAAAACCTATGGATTAAAAAAAAGGAAATATGAGGATATCTCAGTAGGAAATTTTAGACATAGAGGAGTGGTAATTTCGAATATGCCATAGAAACAATATTAGGAATTTCTGCAGAAGAAATTGGTAAACTAGGGATTTTTGTTCTGGGAGCTTCCCTCCACTATTTTCAGAAAAGGAGTACATTGAACAACTCACCTTGAAGAGGTATATATTTCTATCCAATAAGATCTGAAATATTCCAAATTAGGGTTTTCTCTAAGAAACCCTAGATCAGCCAACTACAGAACCAAGACAAACACCTCAAATTGGTAAGATATAATATTTTGCTATTTTCATTTGAGGTTCTCATTTCAAAGTGATCTATCACATCAGCTTGATGATAATCTTGGAGAAGTTGAAAAATTCCAAGGATGGAAGTATATGATCTCTGTTATCTCCCAAATTTACCACCGTCATTTTGGATGATAGAATGGGTAAAATTTTTTTTTTACTTCTATAAGTCATGGCCTTCAAATTCAAAATCTCAGTTTTCGGCAGTTAACTAAGTCTGTGGAAGTTTACTTAACTGCCGAAACAGGCCAGTTTCAGAAGCTAATATGGTTTGCCAGAATGACTTTAGCTGCCAAAAGTGTTTCCATGTGCAAATTTAAATGATCGTGCCCGTACTCAATTTCATATCAAGAGAGCCTGTTTCCAGCCACCGAAAAGAAGACTTGGGACGCATTTTAAATAAATCATCATGAGGTTCATGGTTGATAAGCTGCCGAAAGCAAATTATGAAGCATATATGTCATGTTCATCATCAGGCTGTACAGGGTCGATATTCCAGCATTTTCTTGTGTATCATTCCAGTTAAGATCTCTTCTTCGGCTAGGTGGTGATGCTGTATATCTTGTTGGGTTGAATCGGAGATTACAAGCTACATCATGCAAGTCCCTTGTCAGAAACCCAGTAGTTGCCTTGAATAGTGGCCCGTTTACTCATCCCCAGTACAGACCTATGAACATGGAGGTCATCCAATTGGATACAGATTTTGGCAATAAATTTTCTGGTGTACTAGCAGATGAGCTGGGAAGGGTTCGGGCATTATGGGGCAGCTTCTCTATGCACATCAAACCTACCAATGGTTCTCCCAAAGACTTTAAATATGTGCGAGGAATCCCAATTTATGCAGTATGTGAAGTGCTCCACAAGATTATAAATGAAAGCGAAGGATCACCTTTGCTCATAAATAGAATCGAAATGCCAATGCCATTTGTTCGCATATTAGAGGTCGAACTTTACTCAACTATACTTTCAAAGGCCCGTAGCTTTGGGTTAAGTGAAAAGTGGATTACAGAGTTAGTAAAGAAAGATCCTGTGAGACAACAGGTTTTGCAAGTAAAGCGTTGTTTCGCTGGATCACAAGCAAAATGCATGTTGAAGCAAGGCGACATGCTATTATCCATAGATGGACAGCCAGTCACAAATTTTCTTGATGTAGAGAATGCTTGCCAACTTCTTGATATTGAAGAAGCGAATCTCAGAATGACTATTTTTCACCAGGGTTTGGAATTGGATGTTCTTGTAGGTACGGATGTAAGAAATGGCTTTGGAACCACACACATGGTAAATTGGTGTGGATCTCTTCTTCAAGAACCACACTCAGCTATGCGCTCATTGGGATTTTTGCCGGAAGAAGGGCATGGGGTATATGTGGCAAGGCGGATGTCTGGAAGCCCTATCCATCGATATGGAGCTTTGGCTAGACAGTGGATTGTTGAAGTTAATGGGAAACCAACCCCTGACCTACAGACATTTGTGAATGTTATAAAAGAACTGGAGCATGGGGTGTTTGTTCGTGTGAAGACAGTCCATTTGAATGGGAAACCCTCAGTTATCACATTGAAGCAATATTTACACTATTGGCCTACATGGGAATTGAAATTCGACCCAAACACTGCAACATGAAGACAGAGAACCATTAAAGATTTGGGCCATAATTTTTAAAGCCCGCAGCAAAGTAATGACTATGGCAAAGTAATGATGGCCGTCGGTATTCAGGAACTGAAAAAAGACCTGGGGCGCAAGCAAGGATTGAATGAACTTCTAGAAATACATCAGTTTCTAGACCGATGTTACATGTCTCGTATTGGCATTCGGATGCTCATAGGTCAGCATGTAGCTTTGCATGACCCAAACCCTCCACCAGGGTATGTTGGTCTTATATGTACAAAAGTATCTCCAGTTATAGTTCCACAAATGCCATTGATGATGCAAGATCTACATGTATGCGAACATATGGTACTTCTCCAGACGTTCATGTTTATGGCGATCCAAATTTCACATTTGCATATGTGCCAACTCATTTGCATCACCTGGTATTTGAATTGGTGAAGAAATCATTGCGAGCTGTCCAAGAACGGTATAACGATTCTGATCATGATTGCCCGCCCATTAGAGTTGTTGTTACGGATGGCGACGAGGATGTTACAATCAAGATTTCTGATGAAGGAGGCGGTATTCCCAGAAGTCGACTGCCACATCATGAAAATCAAATCTGTGGTGCGCCCAACTCAGTCCACCGAGCCTTGGAAGGCTGCTTCACTTCACCAACCATCAAGCTGTTGAAGGAGATCTCCATATCAGAATTTCCTTGTTTTTAGGGATTAGTCCCTATCTTTTTGTTTTTTGACTGTCAGTTAATGTTTTAGTTGAATTAAATAGATCCATACTTTTAGGATTTG
>LPNX010697113.1:531501-627079 GCA_001517045.1 Pseudotsuga menziesii | reverse complement strand
AAAATGGCGCCATTGCCGGGGAGCGAGGTGAGAAGCTGATCTTCCTGGGAGACGACATAGATCTACTCTTTGATGATAGACAAGGGGTAGACACTTATTGGTTATAATCTTCTATCTGGTGACTCCATGAAGGACGAACTCAGTGGCGACTCCATTGTTTAGAATTCTGTTGGTGATTCCACTGGTATGAAATGGAAAAGATCTTAGCTAAGAGGTATGCTTTTTGTGATTTTTCAGATATATCTGGTTTTCTGCATCCAGTGCCAACTATAAATGAATGGGATGATTATCTTCCCAGATTCAGAGGAAGTAAATATGATCATCCCGGTGAGCACTTATTCAATTTTCATCAATGCATGCTTGAACATGGCTTTGTTCACGAAGATGTCTTGATCAAGCTGTTCAAATTTTCTTTAGAAGGAAATGCTCGTGAATGGTGTCAATCCCTTCCTGCTGTTAGTATCCATTCTCTGAAGGATTTCCATGTGGCTTTCAATTCATATTACGAGAAGATTTATTCAGCTGATCTTCTTTTTCCTGAGTGTTGTCATGGGTTTCATCTTTCGAAAGTAGAACTTCAGGGAGAGTATGCTGCTGAAGAAAATACTCTTCATCATGATCAGGAGATCATTGATTCACCCCATGATAGCCTTAGTGATGCTTTTGACATCATATCAAATGCACCTACTGATGTATGTTGTCATGAAGATGCTATTATTCCCTCTGAAGAGTTTGAAGATGTTGAGCAGAATGACATATCAGCAAGTGACATTTTCAGATCTGCAGAGTTTGAAGAGGACAGCTTACAATTTCCAGATTTACAGGGGCTGTCCAATCATGATCCCGGATGTATTGATGTTGCAGTAGCATGTGTTACGAGAAGCCCACATCTTCTAGACTTGTAGACAAAGGCAGATTGCAGCACTTTTGAAGAGAGTGATAGTGGCGAAATCTCGAGCAGTCCAGATCAACAGTCTATTGGAAATGTTTCTCCAGCAGACCTTGAGCAGTTTACACACATCATTGAGATCAATGAGGACAGCCAACCACATCATTTTCGTTTACAGTCAAAACAGCAAGGAGAGGTATTTTATCATATTTTTCATGATCATATTGCTGATTTTCTAGAATCCATGAACAATGTGAATGTTAAAATATTCTTTATAGATGAAAGCTGGTCTGATCATTTGTTCGAACCTCTTCTCTACATGATATGGCTTCCATTGTTGTTTGAGTCAAGATCAAAGATGCCTGTAAGTCACCATCTGACATGGTTGCATTGGAAGTATGCTGTTACTTGATCATGCTGCTCTTATTGGTTAGATGTAGGAGTAGATAGGACAATAAGCTCTTTTATAAGAGCGCATAGATATTTTTTAGTTGTTGTTGAATAAGCAGAGCAGGATGCATGTAAGCTACAGGTGGGATACAGGTTTGCAGAGGGATCAGTGTTAAAGACTTAATAACTCCATGCCCAATGCTAAAGGCTACTGGAACTACTTGGTTCTGGGATTCTTCGTAACCTCACTGGGAGGATTCCATCCCCGAGTAGGAGCCAGATGTTATCTCCCAAATTGACCACCGTCATTTTGGATGATAGAATGGGTAAAAAATTTTTTTTACTTCTATAAGTCATGGCCTTCAAATTCAAAATCTCAGTTTTCGGCAGTTAACTAAGTCTGTGGAAGTTTACTTAACTGCCGAAACAGGCCAGTTTCAGCAGCTAATATGGTTTGCCAGAATGACTTTAGCTGCCAAAAGTGTTTCCATGTGCAAATTTAAATGATCGTGCCCATACTCAATTTCATATCAAGAGAGCCTGTTTCCAGCCACCGAAAAGAAGACTTGGGACGCATTTTAAATAAATCATCATGAGGTTCATGGTTGATAAGCTGCCGAAAGAAAATTATGAAGCATATATGTCATTTTCATCATCAGGCTGTACAGGGTCGATATTCCAGCATTTTCTTGTGTATCAGTCCAGTTAAGATCTCTTCTTCGGCCAGGTGGTGATGCTGTATATCTTGTTGGGTTGAATCGGAGATTACAAGCTACATCACGCAAGTCCCTTATCAGAAACCCAGTAGTTGCCTTGAATAGTGGCCCGTTTACTCATCCCCGGTACAGACCTATGAACATGGAGGTCATCCAATTGGATACAGATTTTGGCAATAAATTTTCTGGTGTACTAGTAGATGAGCTGGGAAGGGTTCGGGCATTATGGGGCAGCTTCTCTATGCACATCAAACCTACCAATGGTTCTCCCAAAGAGTTTAAATTTGTGCGAGGAATCCCAATTTATGCAGTATGTGAAGTGCTCCACAAGATTATAAATGAAAGCGAAGGATCACCTTTGCTCATAAATAGAATCGAAATGCCAATGCCATTTGTTCGCATATTAGAGGTCGAACTTTACTCAACTATACTTTCAAAGGCCCGTAGCTTTGGGTTAAGTGAAAAGTGGATTACAGAGTTAGTAAAGAAAGATCCTGTGAGACAACAGGTTTTGCAAGTAAAGCGTTGTTTCGCTGGATCACAAGCAAAATGCATGTTGAAGCAAGGCGACATGCTATTATCCATAGATGGACAGCCAGTCACAAATTTTCTTGATGTAGAGAATGCTTGCCGACTTCTTGATATTGAAGAAGTGAATATCAGAATGACTATTTTTCGCCAGGGTTTGGAATTGGATGTTCTTGTAGGTACGGATGTAAGAAATGGCTTTGGAACCACACACATGGTAAATTGGTGTGGATCTATTCTTCAAGAACCACACTCAGCTGTGCGCTCATTGGGATTTTTGCCGGAAGAAGGGAATGGGGTATATGTGGCAAGGCGGATGTCTGGAAGCCCTATCCATCGATATGGAGCTTCGGCTAGACAGTGGATTGTTGAAGTTAATGGGAAACCAACCCCTGACCTACAGACATTTGTGAATGTTATAAAAGAACTGGAGCATGGGGTGTTTGTTCGTGTGAAGACAGTCCATTTGAATGGGAAACCCTCAGTTATCACATTGAAGCAAGATTTACACTATTGGCCTACATGGGAATTGAAATTCGACCCAAACACTGCAACATGAAGACAGAGAACCATTAAAGATTTGGGCCATAATTTTTAAAGCCGCAGCAAAGTAATGACTACGGCAAAGTAATGATGGCCGTTGGTATTCAGGAACTGAAAAAAGACCTGGGGCGCAAGCAAGGATTGAATGAACTTCTAGAAATACATCAGTTTCTAGACCGATGTTACATGTCTCGTATTGGCATTCGGATGCTCATAGGTCAGCATGTAGCTTTGCATGACCCAAACCCTCCACCAGGGTATGTTGGTCTTATATGTACAAAAGTATCTCCAGTTATAGTTCCACAAATGCCATTGATGATGCAAGATCTACATGTATGCGAACATATGGTACTTCTCCAGACGTTCATGTTTATGGCGATCCAAATTTCACATTTGCATATGTGCCAACTCATTTGCATCACCTGGTATTTGAATTGGTGAAGAACTCATTGCGAGCTGTCCAAGAACGGTATAACGATTCTGATCATGATTGCCCGCCCATTAGAGTTGTTGTTACGGATGGCGATGAGGATGTTACAATCAAGATTTCTGATGAAGGAGGCGGTATTCCCAGAAGTTGACTGCCACATCATGAAAATCAAATCTGTGGTGCGCCCAACTCAGTCCACCGAGCCTTGGAAGGCTGCTTCACTTCACCAACCATCAAGCTATTGAAGGAGATCTCCATATCAGAATTTCCTTGTTTTTAGGGATCAGTCCCTATCTTTTTGTTTTTTGACTGTCAGTTAATGTTTTAGTTGAATTAAATAGATCCATACTTTTAGGATCTGGAAACTGCTTTGTAAAGGCTTTAAAAGCCTAAGAACTCAGACTGAAAAAGGGTTCGAGCTTGGAGAAACTTGGCCTATGTTTAGTTGCTATTCTAATAAAATCACAGTTTTCTCTTGTTGTTGTTATCAGATTTTGTCATCCACCATTATTCTGCACTCTATTGGATTATTTTAGCTTATGCTCATGATTTGATGGAGGAACTTCTTACTGCTTAGTATAGCCCTACATTATGTATGTATTTGGTTGTATAAACCCTGCATTTAATGTATCTGGTTGTCTGAGCAATATTCTACATGCCTGTTCTGTTATTTATCATCTGATTTGCAGTTTCTAAGAGCACTGACTCATTGAACTATTTGGATTAGCAGTCTTTCCATTGTGCCATTCTAGTATCCCCTCGATCCACTTACTGAAAGATAATGATTTTACAGTTACCAAGCATACTTAGCCGTAACCACTAAGTAGTTTCTTAGAGAGCTAACAATCTCTTTGAAGAAAATGAATTGGACACCTACATAAGTAGAGAGCTTTCAGTTCCAGAGGGAGATGAGGCTAAAAGCCTTACACAAAAAGAACTTGGTTAAGGCTAAGAATATCATTGTTGATTCAATCATGGATCACCTTATACCACAAGTGTCTTCACCAAAGACACCGAAAGAGATGCTTGATTCCTTAACCAAGTTATTTGAAGGGAAGAACATAAATCAGAATATAACTTTGAGAAAATAGTTGAAGAATGTGAAGATCCAGAATGCAGAGACCATACAGTTATACTTTATGAGGGTCTCTCAAATCAAAGAATAACTTGTAGCAATAGAATAAGAAGTGGTGATAGCCACCTTGAATGGCCTCCCATAATCATGGGATTCATTCATTCGAGGAATGTGTGCCAGAAGGAAGCGATTACTTTCAGCAAAATCTGGGAAGAGTGCACACAAGAAGGTTCTCGACTCATAATAAGAGAAAGTGAAGATGGAGCAACTGAAGATCAAGCGCTTACGATTCAAAGAAGATCCCTTAAGAAATGAGGAATATGAAGAACTCAAATCATGAAGAACCTCTTATCCACCTTAGCATTTGGACAAGAAATGATGATGTCATGAATGAAGAATATGATGAAGCTGAAGGCTCAAGAAGGAGTCTACCCACAAAAAAAATAAAGATAAGTATTCAATTGTCATTTCACGATATTTTTTTATTATGCATTTGTTTATATTCAGTTGATGTATTATGCATGATAGAATGTTTGCATTAATGACAATATACTACTAATATGCATGTAATGGGTAAGTAGCTCATGGTGCTATACAACTCTCCATTGCTACTTATCTAGAATGAAACCTCTTTGCTGACATATTGGATTAGTGCAAAATATCAATGCTGTCCAGGTAGAGATGGGAGGCATCTAGAAAGTTTCCGTGAGATATGGATGAATGTTGTATTAGCTAAACTAGTTGCATAAACATATATCTTGATGCAAAATAATTTTTCATTATGAATATACCTTATGAAATGTTTCTAACCATACAACTAATGCATTTGATTTGTAGGAAAGATCACGTAAAATCGCCTACAAGTAAAGAAGGATAAGACTTGTTCTCAAGAACAAGTGACGACAATTCAAGATGAAGAATAATATGATGAATGCAGTGACATCATTGATGCAGAACCTTCCAGCTATGAAGAAGTAACCAAGAAGAAAGGGAAGACCAGTTCAAGAAGAATGATGTCTAGGATGCAGTATCGATACGTGAAGGGAAGTTTGTAGTTCCATCATGCAATAGATGGAAACATCATGGGATACAAGGCAAGATTCATAGCACGAGGCTTCTCATGAAAAGAAGGAATAGACTACGAAGATACATTTGCAACCAGTGGGAGTTGAGACACATGACAGGAAGAATCATGCGTGAAAATGAAAGAAGGCCTTGTACAAGCTTAGAAGACACCCATGGGATAACACATACATGAGGATCTTGATGAAGATCTAAACCTTTGCTACAAGGTTGAAGATGAAACTCTATAGAGGATGACAAGCTCACAGATGGGTGCGAGAAGAAATTTTGAAAAAATTTCAAGATAGAGGATCTTGGTATCCAGTGATCCTATATGGCTACATAGAATATTAGTAGCAGAGGAAGCTACTTGTCACTCCGGTATAGAATTTTTCAATGCATAGAGTATGAAAGAAAGAGGGAGAATGATGCTCTGCTTCAGAGGGAGTGACTACAGAAGATCCTGAGGTTTGACATGGTACAACAGGATGGACAACTTACTGATGATTCTAGGCTTTACTGATAGTAAAGAGGATTCCAACCTTCAAGGTTGAAGGTGGAATCCCAGTGATGCTCCTCTTATATGTCGATGACTTGTTCCTAATAGAAAAGAGGAACTTATTAAAGTTGCAAGAAGGAGACTTGCTACCGAGTTCAAGATGAAAGACTTGGATATGATGCACTACTTTCTAGGTATGGAGGTGTGGTAGAATGTAGATGGAATCTCCCTAGGACACGGGAAGTATGTAGTAGAGATCCTGAATAGGTTCAAGATGATGGAATGTAAGGCCATGACCACACCTATGGCATCAAACCTGAAGCTATTGAGCGTTGCTTCATCAGAAATGGTTGATGCTACGATGTATCATCAGTTGATTAGTTCCTTGATGTACCTGATGAATATGAGACCATATATTTTCTTTGTTGTGAACACCTTGAACTAGTTCTTGACAGATCCGAGACATGTTCACTTGATTGCTGCAAAGCATATTCTGAGGTACCTGAGGGGTATAGTTGATTATGGGCTCAAGTATGAGGTGAATCAGAAGACTAACCTAAAAGGTTATGTTGATTTAGATTGGGCAGGAAGTACCATCGATAGGAAGAGCACTTCAGGGTGCTACTTCAGTGTGGGATTAGGTGTGATCTCTTGGTTTAATAGGAAACAGTCTTGCATGGAACTGAGTACAGCTGAAGCAGATTATGTCATAGCTTGTTCAGCTAGTTGTGAGGTAGAGGAAGCTACTATCTGATTTATTTGATCTCTAGTTGGATGCTACTTGTATATATTGTGACAACTAGAGTTGTGTGAAGTTGTCGAAGAACCCAGTGTTCCATGACAAGTCGAAGCATATCAAGATCCAATATTAGTATATCAAGGATATGGTGCAGAGAGGGGCAGTGAAGCTCCAGCATGTTGTGACGAACGAATAGATAGATGATGTGTTGACTAAGCCATTGGCCAGAGTGAATTTTGAGTACTTCAGAGAGAAGCTTGGTGTTCTCCAGATCGAGGTTCCCTCTAAGGGGAAGTGATGAGTCCGTGAGCCATTCTAACATGGTGATAGGATTGGTTCCTTCCATGGTCATATGTAAGGGCTGAGCCATTCTATCATGGTAAGAGAATTGGTTCCTTCCATGGTCAGATGTGAGTGCTGAGCCATTCTGAGGTGACTATGAGATGTGTTCTCACATGATCAGATATTAGCACTAAATTCCATTATCTGAATGGAGGCACCTAATCAGTTACCAGGAATTTTAGTCTAGGACTGAACCTCAGCTTAAGTGTTGAGATTCCATTCTCTGGGAGAATGGAGGAACCCGATCAGTTACCAAGAATTTCATTCTGGGACTGAAGCTCAGCTTAAGTACTGAGATGTCATTCTCTAGGAGAATGGAGGAACCCGGTCAGTTACCAGGAATTTTATTCTAGGATCGAAGCTCAGCTTAAGTGCTGAGATGCCATTCTTTGGGAGAATGGAGGCACCTGTTCTGTTACCAGGAATTTCAGTCTTGGACTAAAGCTCAGCTTAAGTGCTGAGAGGCCATTCTCTGGGAGAATGGAGGCACCTGGTTAGTTACTAGGAATTTTCAGTCTGGGACTGAAGCTCAGCTTAAGTTCTGAGAGGAAATTCTCTAGGAGAATTGAGGCACCTGGTCAGTTACTAGGAATTTTAGTCTAGGACTGAGAGTTTTTCTGACATGATGTGTGATGAGTTTCCTATCATGGTCAGATGTAAGTGTAGATATTTTCTGACATGATGTGTGATGAGTTTCCTATCATGGTCAGATATAAGTGCTGATCCTTCTGACATGGTTTTCGATGAGTTTCTGACCATGGTCATATGTAAGTGTTTGGTGGGCCTTTCTAACTCAGTTAGATATAAGTACTGAAGAAGATGAAGACCTACTTGGAGGCTAGGCCTACAACTAGCATGAAAAAGGTCTGGATCTATAGAACTTCCTGTGATGAGAAGAATCAAGAGATATCACCCGTGATGATGACCACTGATGATCTAGCAGTGATGATCTAGATCCAGTGATGATGATCCAACAGTGATGATCCAGATCCAGTGATGATCCAGATCCAGTGACGATCTAGATCTAGTGGTGATGATATAGATCCAGTGATGATCCGGATCCAGATGAAGATGAAGATGACTTGAAGATGAACATGGCAAGAACTCGATGATGATCCAAATGATACAGAGAAGAAGACTTGTGTCGATAAATTGTGTCTAGAGAATACCTTCCTAGTTAAGAGGTATTGTTGATGTATTTGTAACTTCAGAATGTATTCACTTGTATATCTTATGTATTGTACCCCGATGTTTATTTTGGGAAGTGTCTGTAATGTATTTGAGTCATTTCATGCCCCAATGTTCCTATTGGGAGATTCAATAATGTAAACAATTCATGTAAAGCCATTGTGGGTAACCCTCCTATTGATCAAGGGTTTAAGTCCCTGCAGTTGTGGGGACCTAGGGTTATTAGACTCTCCTAGAGAATTAGGCCCTAGGTGAGTTAATGTAAGTCGGGTCATTAGTACCCCAGTTGTGGTTACTTGATCCTACATAACTGAGTAAGGATTACTTGAGACTACATAATAGAGTTAAAGGTCAAGTGAACGAAATAATATAAATAGAGAGTGAGACTCTCTATTTATGAACACTCACACTCACTCACTGGGGCGCATGAGTGAGAGACAAGAAGATGGGATTAGAGAGAGAGACTACTACTATCGGGAGATCATATTACTGTTTTGGGTTTTACTTTTGGTGCTGATTCTATCTTTGAGGAAGTTGTGGGGTTTTCTCCTTTATGGTTTCCATGAGGAAAATATTTGTGTCTCTTGTCTCTTGTGTTTATTGATGTGCATGTTATTCTCTTAGATAAGATCCTAAGATAATTCTAGCTTGAATGATAAAAATATAACAAATATGTGCCCTTCAATGGAGAGTTAGCCTAGCCTTCTTTTGCTGATGGATTGTGGAGAGAGACCCAAAAAATAAGAATCCCTAACTTCTACAGTTGCACAGTTTATTCTTCTCATGTTAGCTCTAATACCATGGTATATTTTTATCATTTAAGTAATATGATCTTAGGATGTTATATGATAGAATAACATGCACAACAATAATCACAAGAGACAAGAGACAAAGAATTATCCTCGGGGAAACGATAAATGAGAAAACCTCGCAACTTCCTTAGAGATAGAATGAGAACCAATGGTAGCAATAAAACCCAAATACATAAAAGATGATATCCATAGTTGTTCTCCCTCTCTCTCACTTGAGAGAGCTTCTCCTCTCTCATTCATGCGCCCCAGTGAGTGAGTGTGTGTGTGTGTAATAAATAGAGAGGATCACTCTATATTTATATTCTTTCGTTCACTTTATTTCCACTCCAACATGTCGGCCTCACTTAACAATTACTTACCAGGGCCGACATTTCTAGGAGAGTCTAATAACCCTAGTGCCCCACAACTGTGGGGCCTTTTCCCTCCAATCAATAAGGAGGGTTAACCTTAACTCAATTATGGGGAATATTTCCCCGACTTACAATGGAGGGTTTACCTCAATGACTTTACATGACTTGTTTACATTATTGAATTTCCTGATAGGAACATCAAGGTATGACATGACTCAATTACATTACAGATACTTCTCAGAATAAAAATTAGGGTACAATACATAAAATATACAAGTGAATACATTCCAAAGTTACAAATACATCAACACTAACCTGGAACAAAAGGACACTCTCTTCCGCCGGGCCAAACATTGGAAATCCTGTTGATCCAAGAAGAACCCATTCTCATTTTCAAAGAGTAGGTATTTCTCTCTCTTTTCATGATTCATTGCTATCCAATACCTATTATTTAATGATTTGGTTAGATCATAAGTACTACTACCATGGTCGACAATATCTGAGATGGAAAGATGCTATGGGCGAAGAGTTTAATTATCTTCGAAAAAATGCTACTTGGGAGCTAGTTTCTCTTCCACATGGGAGGAAATTAGTTCAATGAAAGTGGGTGTTTCATACAAATTTTAGTGCATATGGCACAACCTACAAGTAAAAATCAAGGCTCATTCCAAAAGGGTTCTCCCACGTCCAATGAGTGGACAATCATGAGACCTTTGCATTGGTGGAAAAGATGGACTCCATCAGGCTATTTTTGTCCATTGCCACATCTAAGCACTAGGAGGTGCATCACATGGATGTCAAGAGTGATTTTATTCATGGATACCTAAATCGGTAAATATACATGAAGAAGCCCAAGGGGTATACATTAGATCCTTCTTTGGTATGTAAGTTGCAGAAATCATTATATGGGTTGAAAAAGGCCCCAAGATCTTGGTATGCCAAAATGGATGCCTTTCTGCTCTCACAAAACATCAAGAGATGTAAATATGATCCTAATGTATATTGCAATAGTATTATGGTAATATTTTTATCACGGTATTATATGTTGATGATCTCCTAATAACAGGAAGCACACTTGCTTCTATTTCTTTCATAAAAACTGCTCTTCATGATGCATTTGAAATGAGCGATTTCGGTCTCCTGAAGCAATTTATGGGGATTGAAATCTCACAATATTTTGATGGGAAAATGGTAACTTAGTCAAAATAAATTGCAGCCATGTTAATTAATTCTTGTATCCAAGTTGTTTGGTTCCAAGTAATTCTTTGAGAGTTTGAGATTGGTAGTGTTTTATACACGGTCATATTTTGTGACAACCAAAGTGCTATCAAGATCTCCAAAGATTCAATTCAGTGGAAGAGGACCAAACATGCTGAGATACACATGCACTACATCAGGGAGTTGGTGCATGATAGGACCATTGTTCTGCAATACTTCCCTACAAATGAGTAGATTGTAGATATCTTCACCAAGAAATTTACTGAGAAAAATTCCACTTACCTTTGTTAACTGTTGGGTGTGAGTTCATCAGTGTGATCAGTTACTTCTTCAGTGTTCAGCTTGAGGGGGGGGGGGGGGGTTCCCACTAGGTTTTCCCTCCTTCCTCACTTAGCATTTTATTTGAGTATTTTAGAGTTACTTTATTGTACAGGGTGACTTATGGCCTTTTTTGGCAGGGCCGTAGCATTTCATGCATTTTATTTTACTCCTCCTAAGTATAGCTTAAGGGGGGTTGTTGGAGTCATTATCCAACCCACACACCTATTTGGTCAATTTTGTCCTAATTACCCACTATCCTAAGTCTATTGACTCGAATTGGCATCATCATCAGCACATCATGACATCAGCATGAGTACACCCACACCCTCCTTCAGTCAGGGATAAATTATGGGGTGATCTGAGTGTCATAAGTGCACCGATTATTTAACTGAATGTTGTTTCACCTAACAATCAGTTAACCTAAGTTGTAAAGGTGCCTTCCTCATGTCATTGTTTATTTTGGGATGATTTGGGTGGGCTGGAGTGAGTTAATGTGACTTCAACAACTTCTCACGACCAATATCAATTCAGTTCAATTCATCGGAGTTGAATGGAGTTAGTGATGTGCTACCACCTACTGATTGACATGCAATGATATGTACTTGAGTTACATTCAGTTAGACTCAGTAATTTATTGCACTTTGATTCATTTAGGACTCAGTTAGAGTCAATCATGGCTAGATTAGTCCTTAACTGGTGTGTTAAGTGTGGCTAATGGAAAGTTAAGCTACACCCATCCATGCAATTCAAATTACCTCTAGTTAATTCGAATTGTATTGCGTTACTGCAATGCATGACATTGCATTATTGATTTTCATTCCATTTTGACAATATACAAATGCAACCTCCTATTGCAGTACTGTTATGTCATTTCATGCCTAAATTGTCTTGAATCTCTTGTAAGTCTGTGCTTTGTCTCAATATTGTTGTGACAGAATTTAATACCTCATTGTAGGTTGCAATTCACGAAACAGAAAAAGGAGAAAAAGTGAAAAACATGATTTTTCTGCTTTCCCCACTCTGCATCTGAAATGTAGAAGGAGAAACCCAAAAAGAAAAGTCTTACCTGTTGAAATACCTGTTGGGAAACGGGTTGTAGAAGGTGGGAAACTGATTTTTGAAATACCTCCAAAAAAAGAATTTCGCTTTCCTCTTTGCAAATGCAGAATGCGGGTTGTGGAAATGAAAAAACATATTGGAAAGAAACAAGGGTGCTTCTATATTCTATGAAACCCAAAAAAATAATGTTTTTAAGGAAATTTTATTAAGGCCAAAACACAGTACTTGCAGTTAAAACTCCCCTAACAAGATTTTGGCCTTAAATGCCAATTTAAAGGATGAGTGGGGCTCCCATTTTAGCATCTTAAAATGGGATATGTTGCTACTAAAAAAAAATTGCAACTCACTGGGAAAAGCATTTATCCCTGTACAGTTTCACATAAAAATTTCAAAGACGATATGTTAGTTTTAAAATATGTTTCAGTTCATAACAGATAGTAAATTCATGAAAACACAACCAGACCTAGAAAACCCATAAGTACAATTTGTCATCTTACAATCCCTTAAAAATTGATAGTGATACTCAACAAACAAATACATCTTAGTAGTAATAAAGTATTCCTATAAGCAATATGTCAACAGCGAGGGAAATTTTAGATAAGCTTCTGGTAAACCCATGATCTATCTCATAATCATCAAACTAGTAATCACCTTGAATATGTATTGTTTATTAGGAATATATACAACATATGTTTTTTTGAATAAATAACAACTTAGTTGAAACAAGACCATTTCCTTGGTAAGGTACAATGCCACACACGGGTCTTACCTGGAAACTGAACAAGCAAGCTCAATCAGGAGACTCCTTGTATTTTGGATTTTACACTAAAAGTGATTACCATGGCCTAGTAACCACCTATTAGTAATTTCAATACAAATAAGGTCCATGAACATGGTCAAAATGGCTTGTGATAAGACCCATTGTCCTTGAATACAACAAGTTGTATTTTAAATAAAGAAAAAGAAAAAAAATTGCAAATGCAAACTGCAAGCCATTACCTTGTCTTTGGAACCATCTAGTGGTAATGTAATTCATTGAGCATGTCTATGAAAATGATAGGATAGCTTATGATAAGAACCCCTATCTTGCATTTTACACTTATTAAAATGATTTTTTTAATTTCAAGGTGATCAAGGTGAGATCAGAAAAGAATATAGGTTAAAGAGGTTGTTAAATATGTGCTTCCAATAATCGCTAAGGCACCTAAAAAGAATACGAGAGTACTCCCAAAAAATCAATAATAATTATGAGGATGGATAAATATACTGATTATAGGAACTGAAGATTCAATTTAAATAGTTAGCATAGATATTGAATTGCATTCTGATGAATATACGGGTTCAGGTATAAACCATGTGGAGATTTCTAACACATCTAATTTAAAATCCCTTATTCAAAAGCCTCTAGGGATAAACCACTTTACCAAATGAACTAGTTGTCATAAGCATGTTGTTTTTTGTATACAAAAGAAACAAGAAATAAACAAACCAAATAAACCCAAAAGATAATCAATCAAAACAACACACTTACATACAGGTAAGCAAAGATTGCCTCAACAAAAATTATTTCTGGAGGAGTTGGATGTTCATTGGATAAGTCTCAGAAAGACCTTCCAATGTCTTTAATCAGATAGTACTAAAGAAATAGTTTCTGTCATAATGAATGGCCCTAACCACAGACACTAAAACTTGGTATTGTCTCTTTTTTCTTTGTGAGGTTTGTCCCACTTCAACACCATACCCCCAATCTAAAAATCATGATTGGTGGAGGATTTATCATGAAAAAATCTCTTTACTAGTTATTTATGTTGATATAACTTATTCCTATATCTCTCCCTCTCCTCTTCTAATTTAAGAAGTGTGTCAATTCGATTCTGAAGATGGGAGGATTCATCATCCTTTGAACATGATTGTGCAATTTTTAATGATGGAAGAAGAAGGTTTCATGGTAAAACAGATTCTTTGCCATAGAAAAGGTACTAGGGAGAATTTATGATAGAAACATTAGGAGTGATTTGATCTTCCCATAAGGCATTGAAGAGATTTATATGCTAATCTTTGTGGTGGGTGGCCACATTTTCTTTAAAATATTGATCATATTCTTGTTTGAAGATTCTGCCAAACCATTACCTTGTGGGTAATAGTTTGCAGAGTACTTCACTTTAATCCCTTTTTCAAGGGAATATTGTGTTAGATCAATCGAGTTAAAATACCAGGCATTATCAAATACTAAACACTCAGGAACCCCAAACTTGGTAACAATGTTACTGTCTAGAAAATATATAACTGAGTTGGTATTGGAAACTTTAAGGGGAATTTATTCTACCCACCTAGTAAAATAATCTATTCTAGTTAATATGTACTTATGCTGCAGCGTATAGGCAGGAGTAATGGGACCAACAAAATCCAGTCCCCATTGTTGAAATGGAAACTGGATAGTAACAGGTTGGAGGGGAAAAGATGGTTTTTTCAACCTACCAGCACATCTTTGGCAGGCCTCACACTTTATGATGAAGGTATGTGCATATTTGAATAATGTGGGCCAATAATATCATGCTCTCCACACTTTATGTGCAATAGTTTTACCTGAAAAGTGTCCTCCTACAAGTCTTGCATGCATTTCAAACATAAGATTGTCAACTTTTGGTTTTTCTAAGCACCTAATAAATTCACCATCATAATTTCTACGTAATAGCTCATTATCAATGAATTGATAAGGTGTTTCTTTAAATATTAATTTCCTATGCTTCTTAAAGTAGAGGGTTGGAGGGGCATACACATGAGTAAGGTAAAACTTAATATCATCATACCAATCAGATGATGGAGTATAAATAATGGCAATAGTGTCAACAGACATGTGTTCCTCTTGAATCCATTGTTGTTCCTACTCTAGGTTATTGGATTGGGCTTCCAGTTAACATAATCCATGCCCTTTGACCATCTTGGAAAGCTTAATCTCCAAATCATGCATACTCCTGGAGTGCAGTCATCCAGTGATCTCGTTTTTCTCCTAACTCATTTTGAACTAAAACATTTCTTATGATTTCATATGGGGCAATCACCTTTGTTTTGGACTTCAACAAATAAGGCCTGAAATGATTCATATATTTATAAACATTGTAAGCCTTCTTGTCAACCCATGTATAATTGAAATCTACCCCTTTGAATGTAGAACTCATAAAAGAAACCGGGATCTATGTTTCCTCTACATTTTTCTGAGTGAGCGTAGTAGCATAAGAAAAATTAGTAGTGAAAGTATATAAAACAAAATATTTTGAAAAAATGGGAGGCATCAATGCAAGAGCATCCATTATGGCCTTCTTAATCTTAACAAATGCATCCTTTTGTATGTCCTACCATATAAACAAAGAATCTTTCTTAATCATGTCTTGGAGTAGTCTAACACTTTGTGCAAGTTTCGGTACAAACCTCCTAACAAAATCAATCTTCCTAAGGAAAGATTGCATGTCTTTCTTGGAGCTTGCAAGCCCAATTTTTACAATGGCTTCAGATCTCTCTGGGTCAATTATCATTCCATCCTTTGAAACAATAAATCCAAGAATTTGTCCTTCGATAACAACAAAAACTGATTTCTTAGGGTTCAAACAAATTTCATACGTCCTACATATTTAAAAAACTTGCCTTAATGCAAAGAATTGATCATTCCTTTTTTTGGAAAAAATAGTTATATCATCTAAGTAAACAACAATAGAATTATGCATCAAACCTCGAAAAGCTATATCCATAGCTCTCTAGAATGTTGCACCGACATATTTCATATTTGTGACCTAGGGACACATTTCATATTAAAATCCTTAAATTAATTTTTCATGTGGCTAACTAACTTATGATAATTCAAAAAATGTGGAGACAAACAATGGATCTTATTTATCACCTGCTGAACTATTATTTCACAGCCTCCATAACATTCAATGATTTGTGCTCCCAAGTCTAGTGCCTTCCTAAGCCTCTATACAAGAGCCTCATATTCAACAATGTTGTTAGTACACTCAAATTCAAGCCTACAAGAAATCATCAATTTGGTGCCCTTAGGATCCATGAGTACACAACCTGCACTGAAACCATCCTTTGATTTAGACCCATCAAAGAAAATTGTCCAAGAAGACAAATCTAATCTAAAATTTGTATTGACATTATATATATTATGAATAATTTATCCAGAAAATGGAACAACTGTGTAATTATCGACTTCTGACAATCTATCGGAATTATCATTAGGGGAAGAATCAACAGGAGAATTTCCAAAGTAAGAGTCGAAGGTGTAGTGTTCGACTATATTAATAACGACCGCAAGTTCACTTGGATCATTTAGATCCGTGATTTTTTGTTTCATGAAAGGATCCCTATTAATCTGAATCTAATTTGGCCTTTCGTTATATGGAAGCCACAAATGGGACCAGTCAGTGGAAAAGTATCCCTTCAGCTTCTCTGACCAGTCTCTGCTTAACCACATACTGTAAGTACCAGGAACATCAGCTACTACAATATCCACTGTCTGATGTATTCTAGGGTCCATAGACAATGTTAAAAGGATGTTCTTGAGCTCCTTTAGGACCTTAACTCTAGATCTATCTAACTTAACTATTTGAGTAGGACAAGACTCCCAAGCTACATTCAAATTCCTACACACAGAAACCGGAATAACATTAGATGATGCCCCTAAATAAATCATGCAATTGTGGGCGTTTCTGTTAAAAACCTCAAAAGTAAGTAGAAAAGGTGGGAACCTTTTTATACCATACTTTTGAGCATCGAGATTTTTGTAAACTTCCAAATTAATAATTTGAGCATCTCATGTTTTATTTACAATCATGCCTTTGGGAAGGTTTTCTCTTATAGATGGTATTTTGAGAATTTCAAAGAGAGAAATATTTGCTTTAGCCCTTTTTAAATAGTCTACCAAATTATACTCAATTTAAGGAATTACATTTTATTTTGGTAGTGATGCTTTACCTATATTCATAGTATATGTCTACCATGTATTTTCCTGTATATGTCTACAGGATCCTAACATCCGAATTAAACCTAGGAAGCCACTTCTCATGGTTTTTGAGCAATCTTTGTAATTGTCCGGTGATAAGAACTGCATCCAGATCAATCCAAGGTCTATTGAGATAACCAACCATTAATCTCTCTGGTGGAGAAGAATAGCTTGAGTATGTTTCACTATCTGAGGATTCTTTTGATGACGATGGAGATGAATGAGGTGGTGTGGGTGGTGGTAATCCACCAGACAGATTGTTAGGATGTGGATATTTTGCCGCTTTCTCTTCAGTTCCCAACAGTGGAATATCTTGGGTTTTGGGAGTCTCCCCATGTTGAGTAATATCTAGAGTACTAGTATTAATAGGTGAACTGAGAGTTAAAAGAGGAGAATACAAGACGTTTCTGAGACTATGAATTGTCTTAGTCCTTGGTTCCACCCTTGTGGTAATATCATGGGTGTTTTTTCTCCACTGTTCAAAAGTGAGGATTCCACTAGTGGGTGGTGTAAAATGGGTTTTGGGTCTCCCATTCAATCTTTCTGAAACTTTGGTGATAGGAATTGGTGACTGACCTTCCGCAGGATGTGCTGCATACGTATAAGCTTGGATGTGGCTACTAATAATGATAGGTGATATGGGGTGAGGAGGTTTGGTCGTATTTTTTTTTACGTGTTTTACAATGGCCTTCCTTCTAGCACCAGTTATTGACGACCCAGGATTGTAGGTTGCTGAAAGATATGTAAGGTAGTCAACAGAAGGAAATAGTCCAACCAAAAAGGATTCAAATCAATCCCACGTATAGATGATTATATGCCCAAGTTGTTTGGGATGAATAGATCATATGGATATGAGGCCTCCATTGGAGCAAGGGATTTTAGATCTAAGTGATCTTCTATTCCATCAGGGAAGATCTGAGAATGTTTGAAGTAACTCGATTCTAGACTAAATATCCAAGAAATCTTAAATAATGATTGTAACATTTTTAGGAAGGGAAGTTGTAAGATATGATTGATAACAAGAAATTGATTAATCAACTTATAGAAATATAAGTCAGGTTCACTTTCCTTAACCAACTTCAAATAAAACCAAACAATGAAAATTGCAATGCTTTATCAAAAGTGTTATAAGTGTACAACATGTCCTATCAGGTAATACCAATTGACAAATTTGTATTAGGGAATAATAAATACTCATCAGCTGTAGAATAGATAATTTGAATTAAATAAATAAATTCATTCTGTTAGAATAATCAAACCCATAGTTACCCATATTTGACATGAATTAATCATTTTTGTCATTTTCCTAGATTCCTAGATACCTCACTATGCTAGTTGGATTCCACATGCTAAAACTGCGTCATGGAGCTCTTTGGAATCATCCTAGAAACATTTTTAGCAACTCTAATTTTATTCCAGGTCTGTAAAAGTGCAATTCTTCTTTTTCTGAAAGATTCCTTGCTTTACAATAGTTTTAAGGAAAAAAGGAAAATCTAGTTTAGTAATAACTGCATTGTTTTTTTCCCTTCGCCATCCTCCTTTTTGTCCATCCACAAGTGTGTATCTAATATATTTCTATCACTTATCATCTGGCATATTTGATTCAACCAATTCATGATTATCTTCTTATATTTGGAAAGTGTTTTCTGCACTGATGGGGGATTTGACTAGTTTTAGTAAGCCTTCTTTTTTACCAATTCGAATAGAATTCTTATGATTTCAAATATCTTATGTAATTATATATTTGGAAAACCTATTATTTATTAAGGTTGGATGATGTACAATCAATGCAATTCAGGATTTTCTTATGCTCCAATTTCAGTCTCCTTTTGTGTGAATTTTGCATGTTTAATTAGCAATTTTGTGAGTGTAATTGTTCTACTACTTGGGTTCAATTTCCACATGGTATCAGAGCCTTTTTAGATCAATTTATATCCTTCCATATTGTTATTGCAGGTTCAACATCACTAACTGTGAGCGCATTTTGCTGACTGGAGGGCATAGTTGCTGAGATATGGACCAATCTCAAAGGATCATCTTGACTCCATTCAATTTCTTCGAATGGAAAGATGGAATGAAGATGTTGTTGATAGAGAAAGTTATCTATAGGTTTACCATGCCCAATGCAATTGTAGAGAAAATTAAATGGCACAACATGAGGGATGAGGCCTATGGTCTTTTGTTCTTGAGCATATTATTGAATATAGGATTTCACATCACATTCAAGCATACATTAATGCTCATACACAACTATCAAAGACAATTATTTGGGAACGGACGTCAAATCCAAATTTGTATTCAGCTTTGATAACTATTTATACATCATGAGAGATGTTGGAGTGGTTGTACCTGCTCCAACTACTCATTTGTTAAGGTTATATTTATCTCTTTAAACTATATAATTATAAAAATATGATAACATTTAGGAGGTCAAGTGGCCCCCTCTACATCTCCCCCCCAAAAAACGTTTTCTCCATCCCAAAGAGAACAAAGAAATATGCATCAACATCCTAGGTCTTTGCTACTACTGAATTATTCCTCACTGTGCATCAACCATGCATACCAGTCTGCATAGGTTAATCAACCACAACAATCACCAGCTTGATAGGAAAATACACATGTACAAGACTCTACTGTGACTGGTTAATCTTCATCCTCCATATTCAATCTGGCAGTAGTCCATCGAAATCTCACCCTCTCACAACAGTAGTAAACTATCCTTTTCTACGATGAGGTATTTGGTTTAAAGCCTCACCCTAGCTCATCTGACCAACATCTCCATTGGTTCAATCATACAAGGCCATTTGGATCTTCGAATTTCTATGCCATTTTTCTATCTTCTGGAATTCTAAGGTCACAACCCAGGAACAGTTTTAACATTTCCATATCGAGGGGTCTTAGCACATTGTCATCATGTCTCGTTGGAGTGTTTTTCTGTGTAGGTGTATGATATATTCTTTAATGTAATTCTCATCTTTTGAAATTACTGCAAGATTGTGTGATGCCTTCTCCTGTACATGATCTTGGTCATGAATGACTGCTTATATTTCAACTAACTTAACATGAATCGACTTACAATGGTTGGAAAGAGACCAACTTAATTTACATAAAAATGGAGGGGATCTGCTGCCTCTATTGAGACTCACGTTTAAACCCCTCTTGACTTCAAAAATTTACACCAGAGTTAGTTTTTAGAAGTTGGACCTGACTAACTTTACCTAAACAAAGAGCACTACCAACACAACAATAATATTTAAATATGTTGATCGAATTTAGACTAACAATATTAACCGAATGAAAAACATTAAAAAGTCAGCTGTATCGACCAACTTAGGTATCGACTAGAAGTTGGCTATATCAACCAAAAGACAATATTAACTTTTCAAAAGGTGTAATTAATAAAGTATATTGAGATAATCAACAAGAGAACAAGAAATTGACGAATTCATATTGGTTGGTCGACAACTTCATATGGAAATTAGTCCATAGTGGGAAAAAGCATTCGGTGGTTACCCAATTAATTCATTGACAGTTCAATTAATTCATTGAGAGGTAGATATAGTTTCATATTTCCACAATATTGCGAACTATAGAAATATTACAATGAAGCAATCTTGTAGCAGTCCATCATTTCACAATAATTCAAAATTATAGCCTCTAATAGTCAATATCACTTGTTCTTCCATGTTTAGGTAAAGAGAATGGATCCTATTATAGATTTAGTCATGTTGAACCATTAATATTATATCTTCAGTCATGTCTAACCATTAAGTAGATGCAATTAAAGGTGTATCAAGGGCTCACTCTTCTCCGATAATTTCGTTGACATAGCAAGATGTCGATTTGTGGACACAGTGAATGAAAGGGATCCTCCAAATAGTGTGAATGAGTCCAAGCATTATTTCTCCAAGGGATCATTGGTTTTCTCCTTAAGATAATGGCCTAGGAACAAGAACTTTTGTTTATGCAGATACTCACTCTTCTTCCCGTAGTAGGGAAGGGCGACCCCAGCTCATCGTTGATAACTAATAGGGTAGGAATATTGTTTGATATGCACAACCATGTTACACTTCACAATGCAGGTCATCGTAAAGTTATGAGAAACCACTCTAGGTGGATGATCGACTTCTTTTCATTGAGTTGAGAGTCATTCTCTGGAAAACGATGATCCCTGCGAGGAACATCAGGAACACGCGACCTACCGCTTACATAAACTAGGCTAATGTAGTGTCTGCACCCGTTATCATTTCTAGGAACACGTCGTTCATTTCTATAACTTCCAAAAACCAGGCTCCTGCTTTTCCTAGTAAAGACTACAGGACTCTAATTCAATATGTAACTATCAAGGGATGGGGTGTTTCTACTTGGCCTAGTTTTCTAAGTCGGGTTTGGCTTCAACTTCTTCTAATCATATTATCCCTTGGATATCAAGACCTTGAATGATAAGGATTTCTCCTGGTGCGCTGGTGTTTGATATGACCATGTTGTCCACATGTGTAACATCTATTAGACCAATTACCTTCTCTGTGTTCTCTGGCAATGTGACCTTCTTGGCCTTTGCAGAAGATGGTAGGAGAATGAAGATCTTGAGAGAATGATGAGGAAAGGGATATCGAATGGAAACCATGCAAGTGACTCGTCAATAATGATGTAAATAAATAAATAAATAAGATACCTCAATCGATTGCCTTCCACCGACAGAAGTTCAACAAGAAAGAGTGATGAATGATGAATTGTTGAATGACTGTCATTCCCTTAACCAAGTAGTTGTTCCATCGATAGCTTGAATCTATCAAGAAGTCTCTAACTTCTTACAAGATTATATGAGTCTCATAATTTTAGGTAGTGTATCATTCACGAACACACCAACAATATTTTTAATATTCTCCTCGCAATTCTCCTTCACATCTTACAACTTCCTTCAGGTTCGAGCCACCCCACTTGCTACTGCTGTCACCCAGCCGAGTGGAGGAGGAAATGGCTCCAGATGTTGAAAGCTAGGATTTCACATCACATTCAATTATACATTAATGCTCATACACAACCATAAAAGACAATTAATAGGGAAGGGATGTCCAATCCAACTTTGTATTCATATTTGATAACTATTTATACATCATGAGAGAGGATCGAGCAGTTGTACCTGCTCCAACTAATCATTTGTTAATATTATATTTGTCTATTTAAACTATATAATTCTACAAATATGATGTCATTTAGGAGGTCAAGTGGCCCCCTCTACACATATCAAGAGACTGTTAGAATAATCAAACCATAGTTGACCCATTTAGACATTAATTTAATTATTTCTGTCTTATTAGCCTAGTTCATGTGTCCCACCTTGTGCAAGTTGTCTATTACCTATCCATACTGGTCAAAATTGCCTTATTTGACTCATGCAGCGCATGGGAAATCCCAAGGAATCAAATCTTCTTTATTCCTAGCCTCCTAGGCGCCCTTCTACTTTTTCTGTTTTATTCCCTGCTTTTTCAGTGTTTTAAGGCAAATAGAAAAGCTAGACTAGGTGAGGTGAACTAGTTTTTTGTCCTCTTCATCCTCCACTATTTTATCCATGAAAAATCATGTATGAGCTTCCATTCCACCACTCTTTAGCTTTCCTAATCCATTTTTCTAATTCGTGAGCTCCATGACAGATTTGGGATCAGCTTTTTACACCTATGGGGGATTTGCTTATTTTTAGTAAGCCTGCTTTATGCTAGATTCGAATTGATCCTCATGCATTCGAATCCTTGATGTATGTTATTTATTCAGAAACCTATTATGATACAGGGTTGGCTATTGTACACTGATTTAATACATTTTAGTGTTCAACTCCAATTTTCAGTCTCTTTGTGAGTGATTTTGCATGATCAATTGTTAATTGTTGTGAGTAAAATTAATCTATCACCTGGTTCAATTTCCACATGGTATCAGAGCCATTGTATATTGTTTCTCTCCTTCAAAAAATTTTTTTTAGGTTCGACATCAGTGATTGGGAGCCTTCTACTGACAGCCGGGACAGATTTTCTAAGCTATGGATCAATCACAGAAAACTATCTTGACTCCCTTCAATTTCTTTGAATGGAAAGCAGAGATGGAGATACTGTTGAGAGAGAAAGGCCTCTATAGGGTGACTATGGCAACAGAAGTAGAGCCCAATGCAGCTGCAGAGAAGATAAAATGGCACAACAGGAGGGATGAGGCTTATGGCCTCCTGTGTCTGAGTATTTCCAGAGACCTCCTTTTCCATATCGATGGATTGACATCACCAAATGAAGTATGGGAGAATATTGCTAATATTTTTGGAAAGACAGATGAGATGAGGGGACATCAAATCGAAAATGAGATGATTTCTCTGAGTCCAAATAGCTTTGAATCCCTGCAGTTATATTTCTCCAAGTTCAAAGCACTAGTTTTGCAGCTAAAACAGTGTGGGATCGAAAAGAAAGATGATCAGCTCGTACTAGCCATCCTCTCGAAGCTAGGCCCTGACTATGTAGTGTATGTTTCGACCTTCTATGCCACAAAACTAACAGCTCGAACCTGGAAGATGCCTAGCCTTGCAAATTTCATGGAATATCTCACATAAGAACAGGACAAGCTGGTGATGATGGGCACCATCAAACCATCCAAAGATCAATCTTTGATTGCTGGAGATTCGAAGGTGGATTCAAAAGGAAAAAAGAAAGCTAAAAAGACACCTGAGCAAAAGAGATATAAGAAACAGTCTCCGAAGGATCTACAAGGTCCCAAGAAGAACTACCAGAAGAAGAAAAACAAAGGTGAAATGAACAAGTGCGCATATTGCAATAAGGGAAATCACTCTGAAAGCTCTTGTATGAAAAATAAAATTGATATGCTGACCCAAATCCTGGAGAAGAATGGCATCTCCCTTCCAGAAAGCTCAAAGAAGAGAGAAGGAGGATCAAGTTTAGATGACAGAGAGAGAGTTCATGCATTGGTTGCTAGCACATCAAGCTCACCCAGTTTTATCATTGATTCTGGAGCTTCAAGACACATGGTTTCGACTAAGGAGGCCTTCTCCTCACTGGACAAGTCGAAAGGACCATCTATAGTACTGGGAGATGACTCTCTCACTGAAATTTTGGGTAAAGGAAGAATAGATATTGATCATGGTCAGTTCAGCAATGTGCTGTATGTGCCTGGTCTTGCCTCCAACCTCCTATTAGTGTACCAGATGACCCACACTGGGTCTCCTAAGAAAGTCATATTCTCACCTGATGAAGTTGAGATCACAGAGATCTCAACTGGTAGAGTCATTGCAAAAGGAGTTGCGAATCATGCTCAAAAGGTATACATGTTCTCACATTTCCTACCTTACTCAAACCCCTCTGCTCTTCTGATTCATGCTAATGAAGCAAGCAAGCTTTGGCATGAAAGATTTGGCCACCTAAACTACAAATTTATTTCTGATCTTAGTGAAAAAGAGATGGTCATAGGGTTTCCCAAGATAAAATTTTCCAAAGGAGTCTGCCAAGGTTGTATCCTAGGAAAACACCCAGAGCACAAATTTGAGAGAGCTAGTCATGAGAGAACCTCTGCACCCCTCGAGCTGATCCACAGTGATGTTGCTGGCCCATTCCCTCATATGTCCATGAGTCAGGCCAAATATGCATTGACCTTCATTGATGACTTTTCCAGGTATTGCTGGGTTCACTTCCTGAAACACAAGTATGAATTTTTTGGCCTATTCAAAGTCTTTAAGGCTTTGGTTGAAAACCAGTCTGGAAGGAAACTCAAGGCCCTCAGATCTGACAATGGTGGTGAGTATGTCAAGTCTGAGTTTATTAACTATTGTGCAGATGCATGTATTCAGATGCAGCATTCTATCCCTTACACACCACAGCAAAATGGTGTTGCTGAGAGGAAGAACAGATCACTGAAGGAGATGGCAACATGCATGATGGATGCCAAAAATTTGCCACCAAAGTACTGGGCCAAAGCTATCAATTGTGCAGCCCATATTCAGAATAGGGTGCCTCACAAACATCTTGATGGCATGACTCCATTCAAAGCATGGAGTGGGTACAAGCCAGATGTGACCCATTTCAGGATTTTTGGCTCAAAGGTTTGGGCTAGAATTCCAACAGAGAAGAGGAAGGCTTTGCAGCCCCAAAGCCAAGAGTGTATTTTTTTTGGATACTCTAAAGATTCAAAAGGGTACAAACTGATAAATTTGAGCACAAACAAAGCCTTCATCGAAAGGTGTGTTCAGTTTGAAGAAGAACCCCTTGCAGCAGTGGAAGTTGGTGAAGCCTCTTCACCACCTGAACCTCAAGAAGTAAGTAAAGAATTTGTTGAACATGCTGATTCTGATTTTTCTGATGGATATGAGTTTATTGCAGACCCTAATATCCCTACAAGGCCAAAATAGGCAGCCAAGACACTACATGCAGCAGGAGAGCTAGCTGGGGATCCCAATGACCCAAGAAGGACTAGATCTCAGTTTGAGAGTGGTCTGTGCATGAAGGATCCTATGTTTGCTGAAAAATGTTATTTGATGGTGGAATATGATCCTCAAACATATGAAGAAGCAGTAGGAGATCCAAGATGGAAAACATCCATGAAAGAGGAATTCAGCTCACTCCAGAAGAGCAACACATGGGAGCTAGTGGATCTTCTCCCAGGGAGAAAACTAGTACAGTGTAAGTGGGTTTATAAGACCAAATTTGCTGCTGATGGTTCACCACTGAAGTACAAGGCCAGATTGGTAGCCAAGGGCTACTCACAGGTTCATGGCATAGATTACAATGAGAGCTTTTCCCCAGTGGCAAACATGGATTCCATCAGGCTAGCTCTAGCCATTGCAGCCTCAAGGCAATGGGAGGTACATCACATGGATGTAAAATGTGCCTTCCTGAATGGAGATCTCACTGAATAAATATATATGCAGCAGCCTCAAGTTTTTTCTACTAATCCTTCTCTTGTGTGCAGGTTGAGAAATTCATTGTATGGGCTAAAGCAAGCCCCCAGGGCTTGGTATGCCAAGATCGATAGCTTCTTGCTATCACTGAATTTTTTTCAGTGCAAATCGGATCCAAATGTCTATTTGAATTTAGTTAATGGTTCATTAATGATCATTGTGTTATATGTTGATGATCTCCTCATTACAGGAAGCTCAAAGGCTGAGATTGATTCCTTAAAAGAAGCTATGAACCAAGCCTTCTCCATGACAGATTTGGGGCTCTTAAGTCAATTTTTGGGGCTTGAGATTGCTCAAACCAAAGCTGGAATCAAGGTGCACCAGTCCAAATATGCCTTGGACTTGCTGAACAAATTCAAAATGAAGGATTGCAAAGCAAGCAAAACTCCTTTCCTTTCAGGAGTGAAGCTAGAAGAAGCTGATTCTTCACCGATGGTAAACAATACACTGTATAGGCAATTGATTGGATGTTTGTTGTATCTGACACATACTAGACCTGATCTTTGTTATGCAGTAAGTGTGGCTTATAGATTCATGGATCAGCCTCAAGAGATCCATTGGAAAGCAGCCAAAAGGATCCTTAACTTTGTTCAGGGAACAAGGACACATGGGATCTTCTATAAAGAAAAATCTGATCTTGATTTGATTGGATTTACTGACAGTGATTGGGAAAGTGATAGCACAGAAAGAAAGTCCACTTCAGGATATGTGTTCATGCTTGCAGAAGGGCCAATCATCTGGTCAAGCAAGAAACAGAGTGCCATTGCACTCTCATCTACAGAAGCAGAGTACAGAGGAGTTATTAATGCAGTAACTCAATGTTTATGGTTGCAAGGTTTACTTGGAGAGTGTGGCTTTGAACCAGAGTACTCAACTACCATCTGCTGTGATAATTAGAGTACCATTCTAATATGCAAAGATCCAGTTCAGAAGTAGAGAACCAGACACATTGAGATCCATATGCACTACATCAGAGAACTTGTGCATGATGGCACCATTCACCTACTCTTCTGCTCATCTTCAGAACAAGTAACTGATATATTCACCAAAGCATTTTGTGAGAAGACCTTCAGCAATCTCAAATCACTGCTAGGGATTGCTGATCATGCTGTGAAAGCATGAGTGAATACAAGATTCTACAATTTTGTTTTACAGTCCATGTTTAAGGGAGGATTTTCCCAAGTTGGTTTTTCCTCTTTCCTTGTTTAAATGGACATGTAGTATGTAAAGGGTGACTAAGCCTTGTTGCTAGGCCCTATAATTTTCTGATATATTACTCATAATTCAGGCTTAATGGGGGGTTTTAGAATAATCAACCCATAATTTACCCATTTAGACATTAATTTAATTATTTCTGTCTTATTAGCCTAGTTCATGTGTCCCACCTTGTGCAAGTTATCTATTACCTATCCATAGTGGTCAAAATTGACTTATTTGACTCATGTAGTGCATGAGAAAGCCAAAGGAATCAAATCTTATTTTTTCCTGGCCTCCTAGGCGCCCTTCTGCTTTTTCTTCTTTATTCCCTGCTTTTTCAGTGTTTTAAGGCAAATAGAAAAGCTAGACTAGGTGAGGTGAACTAGTTTTTTGTCCTCTTCATCCTCCACTCTTTTCTCCATGAAAAAGCATGTATGAGCTGCCATTCCACCACTCTTTAGCTTGCCTAAGCCATTTTTCTAATTCGTGAGCTCCATGACAGATTTGGGATCAACTTTTTACACCTATGGGGGATTTGCTTATTTTTAGTAAGCCTTCTTTATGCTAGATTCGAATTGCTCCTCATGAATTCGAATCCATGATGTATGTTATTTATTCAGCAACCTTTTATGATACAGTGTTGGCTATTGTACACTGATTTAATACATTTTAGTGTTCAGCTCCAATTTTTAGTCTCTTTGTGAGTGATTTTGCATGATCAATTGTTAATTGTTGTGAGTAAAATTAATCTATCACCTGGTTCAATTTCCACAGAGACCTCCTCTTTCATATTGATTCATTGACATCTCCAAATGAGGTCCTGGAGAAGATTGAAGATATTTTTGGAAATAAATATGAGATGAGAGGACATCAAATTGAGAATGAATTGATATCCTTGATTTTGAATAGCTTCAAATCATTGCAACTCTACTTTTCCAAGTTTAAGGCCCTCATTTTGCAGCTAAAACAGTGTGGAATCAAAAAAAAGGAAGAGAAACTAGTCCTGGCCATACTCTCGAAGCTTGGTCCTAACTACTCATTGTTTGTTTTAACCTTCCATGCCACCAAATTGATAGCTCAAACCTGAAAGATGCCTAAGCTTCCTGAGTTTATGGAATCCCTCACGCAGGAGCAAGATAAATTGGTAATGATGGGAACCATCAAACCTTCCAAACACCAAGCTTTGTTTGTTGGAGATTCGAAGGTGGATTCAAAAAGCAAGAATAAATCTAAAAATCCACCATAGAAAAAGAGAGACAAGCCAACGTCTCAAGAGGAGCCCTCAGGCTCCAAGAAGAACTTCCAGAAGAATAATAACAAAGGATAATGAGAAAGTGTGCATACTGTAGTAAGGTCTATCCTCCTGAGAGATCTTGTATGAAAAAACAAATTGACATGTTGACCCAACTCCTGGATAAGAACAACATCCCCCTTCCTGATTATGCAAAGAAGAGGGAAGGAGGATCAAATTCAGAAGACAAGGAGAGAGTACATGCCTTGGTTGCTAGCACCTCAAGCTCACCTAGTTTCATCATTGATTCTAGAGCTTCCATACATATAGTTTCAACAAGGGAGACTTTATCCTCTCTTGACATTTCGAAAGGTCCAAAAATTGTTTTGGGAGATGACTCTCTCACTAACACTATAGGGAAGGGTAGGATTGATCTTGACCATGGTTATTTCAAAGATGTGTTGTGTGTTCTAGGTGTTTCCTCTAATATCTTGTCAGTATATCAGATGAATCACATTGGATCTCCAAATAAATTCATCTTCTCCCGCAATGAAGTTGAAATATCAGAGATTTTGAATGGTAAAGTCCTAGAAAAATGTGTTGTGGATCATACTTCAAAGATATACAAGTTTTCCCATTTTCTACCCTACTCAAACCCCTCTGCTCTTTCGAGAGATTGTTCCATCTTAACTATAAGTATATTTCTGATTTGAGTGACAAAGATATGGTCATAGGGTTACCAAAGATCAAGTTTTCTAAGGGAGTTTGCGAAGGTTGCATCCTAGAGAACAAATATGAGATAGCTAGTCATGAGAGAAAATTTGCACCCCTTGATTTAATCCACAGTGAAATTTTCAGTCCATTCCCTCATATGTCCATGATTCAAGCCAAATGTGGAATCACCTTCATAGATGGATTTTCCAGGTATTGTTGGGTTTATTTCCTAAAGCACAACTCTGAAGTTTTTGACCTCTTCAAGGTCTTTAGAGCCTTGGTTGAGAACCAGTCTGGGAGGAAACTCAATATCCTTGGATATGACAATTGTGGTGAGTATGTCGAGTCTAAGTTGATCCATTATTGTGAAGATGCAGGTATCTAGATGCAGTATTCTATTCCTTACACACCACAACAAAATGGTGTTGTTGAGAGAAAGAACATATCACTCAAGGAGATGGAAACTTGCATGATGGAGGCTAAAGCTTTTCCACTAAATTATTGGGCTGAGGATATAAAATATGCATCCTATATTCAGAACAAGGTGTCAAATAAGAAGCTCGATGGTATTACTCCTTTCGAAGATTGGAGTGGGCACAAGACAGATGTGACCCATTTCAGGATTTTAGGCTCAAAGGCTTGGGCTAGAATTCTAACTAAAAATAGGAAGGATTTGCAACCCCAAAGCCAAGAGTTCCTATTTGTTGGGAATTCTGAAGATTCAAAAGGGTACAAGCTGATCAATTTGAACACTAATAAATCTTTCATTGAAAGAAGTGTTCAATTTGAACAAGAGTGTTGGTGCAATCCTAACCAACAAAACAGAGTCGACAGGGGTAATACTCTGTCGATGCTCAACATGCCAGGATATCCTTGAGAATCTACCTAGACAGGTTTGACCCTATCCAGCAACACCTGTGAAGCAAATGAGGTCTCACCCAAGATGTTCAAGGGAGAGCTCTCAGAACTAAGTTTCTGTAGTATGGAGGAGGGTTGGGGCATCGATTGGTCATCAGCTTAATTTCCAGATCTACTTTACTTACTGAACCATTCATCATTTTTCACTTAGTCATTCATCATTTCTATAGATCTACTAGTGGGAAAAATAGATCTAAAAGATGATGGTATTCATAAGCAGAAAGCATCGCATTATCCATTCACGTGCATATCTATTCATCATTCAACATCATAATTGCAGCAAGGTAAAACAGGAAAAGAAAAGACAAAACAAAAGCTCAGATCAACCCATATCACATTGTATTAAATCCACATAACATATCACATATCAAAATAGACATCAATCCAGTATTACATCTAGAATTCATTCACCATGTATCTCTTCTCCCAAAAACTGTCCAAAAACTATATCTCTTACATGCATAATTCTTCTATTTATAGGCTTGCGCCTTTACATTCAAGGTTCACTTCTTACTGGCTTCTAAAAAAATTCTAACTAACTTAGCCACTAAGGACCAATATTCTAAAGAAATGGTCAATAAGTACAAAACATGATGTGAAAATATCAAAAAGTGGACTATTTTCTACCTATCACGCTATGTTTTCCTTGCACGGTGCTACATGAGTATGAGCAGCATTCTAGATGCTATGCAACTCACTTATCTCCAAACCCTTGCCAATAGGCCCCCAACACAGTCTTATGGCTCATCCTCGAGCCACATCATATGGACATGGTGCATGCAACAACCTGAGGGAAGAAAATCAGTGTACTACTCTTTTGAACTTGCCGAATTGTGTAGTTAGTTACAACTTCCTCCTCCAGGGTTAACTATGGCAGCCCTTAGCATGCTTCCACAACATTATTTCCTATGGTTCGATTGTGCTCCTGCATCCATAAAAACTGGTTTTTGAACATCTTCAGATTTGCTGTCACACTTTGCGAATCATCTTGCTTCCCGGCGATTTTTTGCAGCTGCAAATTTTGGAGCTAGTCCTACTTCTTTCTCCTTGTCCTTCCTTGCATTCAGGCTCAACCTTGATTTCCTGAGGTTGAACTGGTTCCTTGTTTCTGCAGACTTAGTCAAGTGGGGAAAGAACTATGGATCCATCCAGATTCCTTGTGGGTATCTTAGTTTGCACCTCAACTCAACTGGGAGAAATATAGCCAAGGATGACGTTGCCAGACATGTCGATATTGGAAAAGATAGCCTGTGTACTTGAAAATTCTTCTTCAACTTCTGTTGAGACAACATTCTCACTAATAGTCTACCTCGTATCAAGTGTAGCCTACATTTCCCCTTAGGTGGTTGATTCCTTACACAGCAGAGCTTCATTTAACTACCCAACCCAGTCCTTCCACAAATTTACATAGTGCAACTCCACCTAGTGGTGTTCGCTCGATTGCTGACCCTCTGCTCATAACACCATCTTAATTTTATATTCCGTCATGAATCTCTCTGTTGCATCATTATGACTAAATTGTTTATTTATGTTCCAAATACGCCGCCAATTTTTCCACCCCACCTCTTGGATCTGGTATCATTAGATGTTACATCATAAAATGTCATCATTCAGCTACTTTAACAGTCGTTATTGAGTATTGATGCGATGTTTGGTCACCATCACAGTTTCTACCTTACAGTGCGAGCCATTTACTCTTGCGTGATGACCTCCTATCACGCAACCTTTCCATTCTTGAGTGCAGTTCCTTTCTCTTTTCACAACCATGGCCTCTCTGTATCTATCCTTTTTGTGGTTTTCACAATATCTCAAGTAGTGCACAGTGATGTCAAGTTACTTATTGACTATGCTTTAACTAGTGCTGATTTTTCCTCTATCGCAACCCTATAGTGGTTGCGACAAATCCTTCTTACTATGCAAATGAATCTTATTGGTGCAAAGCCCCTTCTAGAGCACCCCTCTCTCCTCTATATATTTTTATTTTTTTTATTTTCTTTTAGATCACACTGCTTCAGGTAGTGCAAGGTACTTCCCTCGACAGATAGGGCTTCAGACGGCTTCCATTCACAAGCTTTGGCAGTACCATGCCATCTAATTATTTTAATTGAATTGCACTCACAGAGTTAATAGAATTTACAAGATATGGACCAAGCCAGTGCATTTGTAGCTTACTTGGATGCTTCAAGAACTTGTTGTCGTATAGCAGCACCAAATCCCCTTGCTGAAAGTGTTTTTTCTTTATGTGGCGATCATGCCATGCCTTCTATCAATCTTTCTCAATGCGCTGGTGGAAACCCACAATGAACCAATTCTCATCAAGCTATTTCCATTGTGCTATTTTCTCTTCTAGTGCAGCATCATCATCCATTCCAGTCTTAGCAACAATATGCAGACTGGGAACGATGTATTCCATAGGCATAACTACCTCTTTCCCATCTACTAATTTGAATGGTCTTTTCCTTGTCAATATTTTGCATGTGGTGTGATAGGCCCATAGTATTGCAAGAATATTGAGGTCCCAGTCATCTCGGTTATTGTTACATACCTTGGTGAGTGCATGCTCCAATATTTTGTTGAATGCCTCCACTGTTCCATTTTCCTGTGGAAAGTGTGGTGTGTTTTTCTTGTGCTGAACCAACAACTCTTCTGTCAGCACTCTTACTATGCGGTTGATAAAATGACTACCCTTATCACTCATCAATATTCTTGGGCACCCAAACCACATCACAATATTCTTGAATAGAAATCTGGATGCCATCGCAGCTGTACAGTCCACAATTGGTGCAACCTCTTCCCATCTCGTCAAACAGTCCGTCACAGTGATTATGTAGTGCGCACCAATTATTTTTCTAGGTGGATTGATCGAACCCACAAATTCTATCTCCCATTTATCAAAAGGTTGTATAGTTACCTGGGGTATGAGCGACATCTCATCCCGCCATGATGGTTTTCCAATGCATTGACAGGCATCGTAGCTCCACACATAACCTGCCACATCATTATGAATAGTGGGCCACCAAAGCCCTACACAAAGCACCTTCTGCGTATTATCCCATCCTCCATAGTGGCCCCTAGCGATGCCAGCATGTGCTTCTTCCATAATCTGCTCTTGTTCATGCGGGAGGACACATCGCCGCAAAATTTCATCGGGTCCCATCTTATACAAGTGTCCATCAATCAACTAAAAATCAGAAGCTTTGACCACCAATTTCTTCTTTTGTCTTGTGGAAATTTATTCTGGTGTGACTCCCATTGTTAAGAACTGGATGATTGGTGCATAATGGTTATATTCCATGTCAACTAGAAAAAATTGTGCATTCGACAATCCATATTCAATGTTAGTAGGTTCCTCACCCGTCTCAATCTTGGACAAATGACATTCAAGCGACCCAGCTTCACAATGATCTCAAAATAAAATTCCTGAAAGAGGAGTAACCATCTGCATATATTCCCCCCAAACATAGGCTTATTGACCAGATACTTCAAAGTTGAATGGCCAGTAAACATCTTGAAGTGGCCTACTAGAAGATAATGCCTAAATTTCTGTAGCGCATAAACCATCGCTAGCCCTTCGCACTCTGTGGTTGTATAATTCTTCTCTGGGAATAATAGCTTTCGACTCGCAAAAGAAATAGCGTCATCCAAGTCACCTTCACTTGGCTGCGTGATCACTACTCCTAGTGCAATAGAAGATGCATCAACATGAACGTGTAACTCCTTGTTCCAATCTCAGAACATAATTATTGGTGTTGAAGCCATCTTGGCCTTCATCATGTTGAAGATACTCTAATATTCTAAACTCCACTCAAATACTGTGTCTTTCTTCAATAATTTCTCCATAGGGGAAGTGATCGTAGCGTAGCCTCTGATAAATTTGTGATAATATCCCATGTGCCCCAACATTTCTTCAAGCAACTTTACATTGGTTGGTGGGGGAAAAATCAAGATGAGAGATATCTTTGCAAGGTCAACCAGTGACCCTTTATTGTACACGATATGACCTAATAGGATGTCGAATGGGGAACAAAAAATGCACTTTTTGAGTTCAGCGCGATTTGGTCCTGGTGACACCTTTCCAACATCATTCGAAGGTTGGAGAAATGATCCTTGATTAGACTGTCCATTGTCTAATCATCCATGTACACCTGTAAGAAATTTTGAATGAAATCCTTAAAAGCAGCAACGATGACCCGAGACAATACTGCAAGGGCATTCTTCAAACCAAAGGGCATCACTGTATATTCAAAGCATCCCCATTCAGTGATGAATGTTGTTTTATGTCGGTCTTCCCTAGTGATTTTGATCTGGTGATAACCCAAAAGTCCATATATAAAGGAGTACATTTCTTGGCCACCTACTCCTTCAAGTACCTCATCAGTGAAGAGTGTTGAAACAGGTCATGCATACAAGCATCATTAGTTTCCTGAGGTCGACGTAGATCCAAACTTCTCTATTTTTCTTGTCTTGGACCACCATAGGACTGATCCATTCTGACTCTTTGACAGGTTCAATGATTCTAGCGTCCAACATACAATAAAGCTCATCTTTGACTCTTTCTTTGTATCACAGGTTCAGACGATATGGTCTTTGTCTCACAGGTTTGGCATCTGGCTTCAGCAGAATTTTCATTTCCCCTAGGTCACCCAGTATCCCCTTCATTTCTAAGAGTTTTTTCAAAAATAGATCTTGAAACTCATGCAGGAGATCCATGATCTTGGCCATGGTCTCCTCGTCTTGATAACGGAACCATTTGTTGGCGCAATCTTGACCAACAAAACCCAGTCGATGGGGGTTCTACTATGTCGACGCTCAACACACCGTGATCTCCCTAAGCATCAGTCTAGATAGGTTTGACCCTGTTCAGCAACACCCGCAGAGTGGATGAGTCATGGGGGATTCACATTTTGACCAATATCTTATCACATTAGTTCATATTGTGGGTTTTAAAATTATCAAAAATTGAACCAATATATTGCCGATATTGGGGGGATGAGAGGTTTAAGGTGGGGGTGGGTAGGATGGTTTATAAGGATTGAGGTATAAAAATGGGTGGGGAGGAGGTTTTAAGTATTGGGAGGGGGTTTCAACAAAAAGAGTTTGGGTCAATATTTCTCGAAATTAACGGTATTCTTTAATATCCCATGATCGCACGTGCTATGTGAGAGGTTCACTAAGTGAAGTCTCTATGGGATGAGGTCTCACCTGAGATGTTCAAAGGAGAGCTGTTAGAACCAAGTTTCCATAGTATAGAGGAGGGTTGTGGCATCGACTGGTCATCAACTAAATTTCCAAATCTACTTTACTTTTTGAACCATTCATCATGTTGCACTTAGTCATTCATCATTTCTGCAAATCTACCAGTGGGAAAAAACGGATATAAAAAATGGCATCTTTCATAAGCAGAAAGCATCACATTATCCATTCAAGTGCATATCTATTCATTATTCAGCATCAGAATCGCAGGAAAAGAAAAGAGGCAATGGAAGCTCAGATAAACCTATATCACATTATATTAAATCCACAGAACAAATCGCAGATCAAAACAGACATCGATCCAGTATTACATTTAGAATTCATTCACCATGTATCTCTTCTCCCAAAAGCTGTCCAAAGAGTATATCTCTTACATGCATAATTCTTCTATTTATAGGCTTGTGCCTGTACATTCAAGGTTCAGTTCTTACTAACTTCTAACAAACTTCTAACTAACTTAACCACTAAGGACCAATATTCCGAATAAATGGTCAAAAAGTACAAAAAGTGACATGAAAATATAAAAAAGTGGAATATTTTCTTCCTATCGTGCTATATTTCACTTGTGCGGTGCCATGTGAGTATGCACAACATACTATATGGTACACAACTTAGTTATCTCCAACCCCTTGACAACACAGAGCTTTTAGCAGAAGTTTAAGTTGGAGATTCCTCTTCATCACCACGACCAATGATTGAAGGTGAAGAGAATAATGAGGTTTTTTATTCTGATATGTCTGATAATGATGATTTTATTGCAGATCCTAATAATACTACAAGATTAAAATGGGAAGAAAGGACTATTCATGCAGCTGGGGAACTAGCTGGAAATCCAAGTGACACTAGGAGGACTAGATCTCAATTTAAGAGAGCCCTTTGTGTGAAAGATCCACTCTCTGCTGAGAAGTGTTATCTGATGGTTGAATCAGATCCTCATACATATGAATATGCATCAGATGATCCAAGATGGAAAAAAACCATGAAGGAAGAATACAACTGGCTCCAGAAGAACAACACAAGGGAACTAGTTGATCTCCCCCCAGGGAAAAAGCTAGTAAAGTGTAAGTGGGTTTATAAAACAAAATTTTCTACTGATGGTTCACCCTTGAAATATAAGGAATTATTGGTAGATAAGGGATACTCTCAAGTACATGGTATTTAATACAATGAGACCTTTGCACCAGTGGCAAACATGGACTCCATAAGGCTAACTCTAGCCATTACAGCTTCAAGGCAATGGGAGGTACATCACATGGATGTGAAGTGTTCATTTCTAAATGTATATCTGAATGAAGAGATTTATATGTGTAAACCTGAAGGTTTTGTTTCTAATAAATCTTTAGTGTGCAGTTTAAATAAATCATTGTATGGGATCAAGCAAGCCCGCAAGGCTTGGTATGCCGAGATTGATGGCTTTCTGTAGCCACTGAATTTTGTTTCAAAGAAAGTATGATACAAATGTCTATTTGAATATGATTCATGGTTCTTTAATGATTTTTTTTTATATGTGGATGACCTATTGATTACAGGAAGTTCAAAGAAAGATATTTCCACCTTGTAGGATGCAATGAACCATGCATTTTCCATGACATATTTGGTATTGTTGAGCCAATTCTTGGGTCTTGAAATTGCTCAATCCCAACATGGAATAAAATTTGATCAGTACAAGTATGCTTCATATCTGCTCAACAATTTCAGTATGAAAGAGTGCAATATAAGCAAGACTCCATTCCTCTCAAGAGTTGAGCTTGAGGAAGCAGGATCTCCTCCTTTGGTAAATAGCACACTGTATAGGGAGTTGATTGGGTGTTTTCTTTATCCTACACATACTCGACCTGAATTATCTTATGCATTTAGTGTGGCTTCAAGATACATGGATAAGCCTCATGAGATACATTAGAGAGAAGCCAAGAGGAACCTAAACCTTGTTCAGTGAACAAGAACTCGTAGGATTTTCTATTAATAAAAATATGACTTAAAGCTAGTTGGATTTACTGACAATGATTGGGCAGGTGACAACACGGATTGAAATTCTACTTCAGGATATGTGTTCATGCTTACAGATGGACCAATTAGCTGGTCAAGTAAGAAGCAGAGTGCCATAGCACTCTCATCTATAGAGGTAGAGTATAGAGGAGTTGTGAATGCAGCTGCTCAATGTTTGTGGTTGTAGGGGATACTTGGAGAATGTGGGTTCGAATCAAGGACTTCCACTATCATCTATTGTGAAAATCAAAGCACCATTCAAATCTCCACTGATCAATCTCAAAGACATCGAACCAAGCACATTGATATCCATATGCACTACATCAGTGAGCTTGTGCATGATGGTACCATTGCTCTACTCTACTGCACATCTTCAGAGCAAGTAGTAGACATCTTCACCAAGGTGTTTTCAGAGAAGAACTTCAATAATCTCAAATAACTATTGGGGATTTCTAGCCATGTGGTGAAGCATGATTGATAACAAGATTTCCAAAAAAATTGTTTCATGTCCATGTTTAAGGGAGGATTTTCCCACTGGGTTTTGCCTCTTTCGTTGGTTGTATGGACATGTAGTATGTAAAGGGTGACTAAGAATTGTTTCTAGGACCTATAGTTTTCTGATATTTACTCATAAATTCAGGATTAAGGGGGGGTGTTAGAATAAGCAAACCCATAGTTACCCATATTTGACATTAATTAATCATTTTTGTCTTATTCCTAGATTTCTCACTATGCTTGTTGGCTTCCACATGCACCTAGAAGTTGAAACATGCTAAAAATGGGTCATGGAGTGCTTTGGAATCACCCTGGAAACATTTTTAGCAACTCTTCTTTTATTCTAGGACTGTAAAAGTGCAGTTCTTTTTTTTTTGAAAGCTTCCTTGCTTTACAATAGTTTTAAGGAAAAAAGGAAAATCTAGTCTAGGAGTAACTGCCTTGTTTTTTTCCTTCACTGTTGTTGGAAAAAACCTCCAACAAAGCCTCATCGACATAGGTTCTCACTCTTTTGACATGCAACCAACACAATCTCCCTAAGCATCAACCCAGACAGGTTTTACCCTACCCAGCAACATCTACAGAGTGGACGAAGTCTCACCCGAGATGTTCAAGGAAGAGCTGTCGAAACTGAGTTTCTGGTAGTGGGGATGAAGGATATGGGGATCCGAAGGGGAGACACCATAAATACTAGATTAGAGATTTTTTGTCGACGTTAAGTCATTTCCACAACTTGCAGAGTGCATCCAGAACTTATGCAGACATTATTGATTCATTTCCATAGCATCATACAGTTGTCACAATATCACTAATAATGTAGCATTGTTCATAAAACATATCAACTCATAGTGCAACAGAACATAACATAATTAAAAGCAGATCGCATCAATATAGCAACAGAGATTAAATCATAGCAACATCATAACAAAGTAGGTTGCAACATCATAACATATTAGATCGCAACAGTGATAACAGACAAGATTTGTGGAACAACTGTCATATCATATTAATCTTACACAAAAAATCCAAATTACACAATTCTTCTCCAAAACTAGAGACTACATACATTAGGAAAACCCAGATAAATCATATATACATAGGAAATTCTTCAAAATCCAGATTGCACTAGACTTTAGGCGATAATTATCCTCTGATGCGATTCTCCTATGATGATCATAATCCTTCTTCTCTCCTCTTTTCCTCTTACACAACTCGATCTATAAATAGGCTTGTGCATTTACATTTAGGGTCCACTTCTAACTAACTTATAACCACTAATGACCTATTTCAACAAAACTTGGTGAAATAATATATAAAATATTCAAAGCGGTTATTCTTTCTCCCATCGCATTGATCTAGCCTTGCGCGGTACCGTGTGAGCTTGCGTAGCTGCCGCGACGCTACGCAACTCACTTACCAAAACCCTTTCCAACAACCATCCTCCTTATTTTTCTCCATATAAAAGCATGGATCTTATCTCTTTCCATCACTTATAAGCTGGCATATCTTATTCATCCAATCGTGAGCATTTTCTTAGATTTGGAAAGTGTTTTTTGCACCTATGAGGGATTTGACTAGTTTTAGTAAGCCTTCTTTTTGATCAATTTGAATAGAATCCTTATGATTTCAAATATTTGATGTAATTATATATTTTGATGGCCTATTATTTATTAAGGTTTTCTGATGTACAATCAATGCAATTCAAGATTGTCTTATGCTCCAATTTCAGTCTCCTTTTGTGTGAATTTTGCATGTTTGATTAGCAATTTTGTGAGCGTAATTGTTCTACTTCTTGGGTTAAATTTCCACACATTAAATGTGTTAATAATGTAATGGAAAATCAATATATAAACTAACACATCCACTATATAAAAAACCAATATCAGTGTGCGAGATGGATGGAAGAAAGACTAAAATTCATAAAAAAACATTTGATGAATGACCACAAAACATAGCATAAATAACAATGTAATTTTATTCTACTTGCAAAACATTAGAAAGTACAAAATTACAAATCTTTCCTGGTATTTGCTTGGTAGTCTTCTCTCCTGTATAGTTCTCCTAGGCTTAATCCTGCTAGTCCCTTTTTCTTTGGAAATATCCTCCCTTTACATAATATTACAAAATTTACAAAATAAGAAATTTCCCAAGATGTGGGATTACAAGGTAGTTTAGTTTCATGATTTTCCAAGGACAGAACACCACTTGGAAAAAGCATCCATTAATTCTTGCATGTCTTTAAACTGAGCATTCTCTAATGCAATTCAACTTTATATATTAAGGATGTGATCTCCTTCTTCTTGATCTTCATCCATTCTTTGAGGAACATATCAATCCTCATTAATGAAGCAATATGTGGCTCCATCCAACGCTTGATTTCCTCCATAGTAAGTTGAGTCATCTCCAATATCATCTCCTTCGTTTTGGAAGAATCACTCTGAATCTTCTCCAGCTTCAATTTCGAACACATGGCATCATCGATAGGATCTAGGAGTGGTAGATCCAGATACTCAAGCAATGTTTCTTAGGAAAACCACCTCCTTTTGTAGGCCACTTTCCCATATTTGATGATGGATTCCACTAGATCACAAATTCTTTCCCATGTTTTAATTATCACCTCGATTTTCTTGAGCTTAAGCTTATCTAGGATTGACAGATCTTCTAGTTTGTCTTTGATATATTTCTTCGATTCTATAATATCGAGGGTGTGTTGGTGGCGGCCGAAAGAATTTGAGATAAATTAACCTTAGAAAAAGAATGTTGAGGAAATGGTGAATAAAAAATACTCCCAGATAACTGGGTGGTGGTAATGGATGAGGTCATGGAAGTAAGAACATTAACAAGGAAAGTAGAAATATTGTTTTCCTCCTCCATGTCACTGTGTATCTCATGTATCTCAACATTAGATTTAGGCAAAGGTTCTACCTGCTGAATTGGAGTAATTTGCAAGATTTGTTGTTCAGGATGCTCCACTCTTTGAATTGCTTGTGGTGGAGGTTGACAGATTTCTTATTGTAACTGTGTTGAGAAATGACCTAATGAACCTTTTGCATGGAGGTGGAGCTACAAATTATTATGCCTCTATCTCTGAACTAATATCCTCTAGGCCTTTCTTAAATTCTGATGCTCTGTGGAAAATGTCCAATGTGGAGGACGATTGCGGTTTCTTGGGGCCTTCCAAAACATCTTTTCCTTTACCCTTGGACTTATCAGGGTTAGCAGTGGAAGAACTGGATAAATCTTTCTTAGCATCGTTTTGTATGTTCTACTTATGGGAATCCTCTTGCACTTTCAAGAAGAGCTTTCTAAAATGTAGGGTAGAGGTATACAAATCCTTCTGATATCAGAATATGTGTCCTTTTTTTAGGATTGGTAATCCTTCTCACTACATCTAAAAAATAAACAACCCCTCTGCATATTGATTCATCATGAAGATACTAATGGGCATAAGCGAATTTGGTGTGCTCGTGCTCAAAATGATTAGTGAACCATGACTTGTGGTAATGTATTCTTCTAGGTGCTTCGCCTAGATTCATTTATTCTATAGCCTTTTCTAGGATAAAGGCATGATTGGAGTTCTGCAATGTCAAAAAAAACAACCTCAAAGGGAACTTGGGCCAACACTTCCTCTTCAGTGAAACAATATTAGGGAAGGCTCCATTAACGTCTGTCTGATATGCTATCTCCTGTAAAATGATCCTCTCTAGGACTATTCTTGGCAACATGTGAAATATATTGTTTCCCCAAATATGAATGTATGAGAAATATTATCCTACATACCAATCACCCATGAGAGATATTAGAGCTCTGGCCGTTTCTAAAAAAGTTGGGGAATCTCCCTTGAAGATCATCTGGTACATCAACCCTCTGAAGTGGTCACAAATCTCATAAATCTGGGGGATAAAATTATCCTCCCACATGTTCGAGCAATAGATGGGTACCAATGGGGAAGTCTTGGTCCAATTGCATCCCATGGTCAAGAATGTAGAAGTAGCACATAATACGTCCATCACATACCCTGACATGTAGAGATATAGCTTCCTTGAGGCCGAAGCTTTCAGATACTTTTCAATCACTCTGTTCAAGGTTAGTGATAGAATATGCACCCAATTGAATGATTCCCCTGTAAGAAATATGTTATGGGCTATGAGATCCCATTCAGTCTTAAATTCGGTGGAGTTGGGTAAACCATACAACCGAAAAAACATAGCTGCTACCAAAGAGAATGGATCCATCAACCACGAAATGGGGTAAACCTTCTCTTCCTTGGGGACAAACTCTGTAGGGTTATCCATCCATGATTTTATTACTTCCTTAGAGTCAAATTTGGTTATGGCTGCATCAAGAAATTGGGTCATGAGGAGTTGTTGAGGAGGTCCAAGAGAGTATGCTTTGGCGAATACATCTAGGTGGAATGAGGCTACTGGGTTTTGAAGGTGGTCATCGAATGACCATTCTTTGGGGATTGCATAGTCAAGTTACCACTTGATCGGGTATGTATACGGCATGAACAGAGGCCTTGTTGGAATACAATGAAGATGGGAACTCCTAATGTTGGCATATGCGGGTTTGTCATGGGGGATTGCAGAGAAGTCATCATTATCGAATTTTGAATAAATCCTGGACCAATCCAGATGAAGGTTTTTGTAAACCCACCCGCTGCTATTAGTAAAGACCCCGAGTTAGGGTCCTTGTTCTTCTTCTTTTGTAGAGCGGTCTTAGATCTAGTATTTCTAGACATGCTGGCAGAGTTTGAGGTAAATTATGATAGAAATTTGGAAAGCATGATTAAACATTACGACAGTTGAAAATAATAGAAAATGACCACAAAGGGTAAGAAAATTAATGGCATAAATCTTGGAGATGAGGGGATTGGAGAGCATGAACGAGAAAAATATGCAGTAAAATCTAACACGCAGTAAAAATCGCAAGTGAAATGGTAAAGAATTCATAAATTCGAATGAATTAAATAATCCAAAATCCAATAGAATAATAGATGTGAACCGTAGATCTGGCATAAATAAAAGGATAAGATTAAGGCGAGAAATCCAAATGCAAAGGTGAAAACAACCAAAAACCCTTATATCTTATGATTTCTGCACTTCTACAATTTGCATTGCAGGTTGCAGTCTATAGGTAAGAAATGTTTCAAATTACAATTTCTATTGAGTTTCCGCATTCCGCATTACACATTTTAGGTTACGGTTCACAGAACCAAAAAGGGAAAAAGTGCAAAACATGATTTTTCGTTTTCGCACTCTGCATGCAGAATGCCGAAGATGGAACCGAAAAAGAAAAGCTTGATTTTGAAACAGATTTCCACTTTCCACAACAAGGGTTGCGGGATGCAGAATGACAATATTTCATTAAACAAAAAGAAAATCTAACTTCCGCAATCTACATCTGTGGGTTGCGGAAGGCGAGAAACTGATTTCCAAAAAACATCCAAAAAAAGGAATTCTGCTTCCTGCTTTACGAATGCGAAATACTGGTCGCAAAGATGAAAAACCTATGTAAAAGAAACAACGGAGCTTCTGGAGTCCGTAAAACCCAAAAGAAACTAGGTTTGTAAGAAATTTTTATTAAGGCCAAAACACAGTACTTAGAGTTAAAAATTCCCTAGCAAGATTTTGTTCTTAAAAGACAATTTAAAAGACAATAGAAAAAAGAGGAGAAGATATTCAATAATTGAAGAGAGCCAACTAATCTAATTGCATGAAGATAATGTAGAATATTTTGAAGCGTGGTTAGGAACTTAAGGAGTTCTCATCATCTATAAAAGAAAGAAGATATCGACTGTAAAGGGGGTCTCCAGAGATTAGGGGGAATTCCTTTCCTTCTAAGTATTTTCTATTTGTAAGCTTCATGAGATGTTTGCAAAAAAGGAAGAAAGATTTTCTAGTTAATTGATAGCATGAATAATATAGAAGATTTTGTAAATAATCTATATGCATTTCTCAACTTCAAATAAATTGGTTTCTGAAATCTTGGATCTGTGGACACTTAATCACTCATGTGTAATACGAAGTTTTTATTTAGTTTCACACAATTTTATTTATTTATTTAATAACTCTTATTATAATATCATCATGATCTTTTATGGTCTTGATCTTTTTATTCTTAATCCATTGACAACTTGTTGAATCAACTTATCTCAATAGTTGTATTTTCTAACAGTAATAATTTTTGGACACAACTTATTTTATAATGCATTTTATTTTGTATCTGTCTTTGTCTTTGAATCTCATCAACATGTAATTTATCTTTAAATCTAAATTGTTTAACATAATTATTACTTTCTGAGTTGCTCCTGCATGTGGGATAGGAAATAGATAAGATAGATTTACTTTTCAAATTAGAATTAGGGTTTTATTCCGTAGAGGAAATCCACAGGTTTTAGCAGCTGCTAAAACTATTTTCAATTTAGTAGCTACTAAATTCTTTGTTTAAGCTATTGGAATATGCATCATAGTTAACTTTGCATTTCATTTCAGGGTAATTCATCATTTAGGAATTTATTAAAATCTGATTGTGAGATTCTCTTATTGAGAGAAAAACTTAAAGATAGAATGACCTGTAACCTGTGATAATTAGCTAATCCAAACATACCGGGGGTTGTGTTAAGCACCTTGTATGGGTTATTTATTTGTTGTTTTCATTTGGCATAAAATCCGGCCAACATACCCTCAACCATAAACCAATTTCTAGACATTTTCTCATGCACTTACAATGGATTTTGGTTAGCATATTTATAGGATTACATACGAAAATTACCATGGAAGACCTTCTAATACCATGGGAAGACCTTCTCATACCATGGGTAGACATCCCAATACCATGGGTCTAATACAATAATGACCAAATTCTATTAACTTTCACTATGATTGAGTCAATATTGACTCAACATATTTTGATATTCAACTCTAAGTTACACAAGGAGATATCTATTAAAACTTGTAAACGTTTTCCTTACATAGCAATTTTGGTGATTTGGCTAGCAATAAATTAAAAGACACTTAAGAACACATAAATTACTCTAGTACATGTTTGTAACCAAGTTAGATATGCATACATATGAACATGACACACTTAAAGTGAAAAGAAGAATCCTAAAATCTCTATTAATAGATAATACAATGGTGTTGGATTATCTCAATTGAAATTATTGTCAATGTGATCCCAACAAATGTGTAGCTGAAGGGATGGGATAATATTTCAATTGAAATTATTGTCAATGTGATCCAAACAAATGTGTAGCTCAAGGGATGGGATAATATTTTAAATAGATGATCATGAGATTGACCTCAAAGTAAATATAGGAGAGGGTTGTAACAATCAATCCAAACCTTATTCTATTTGGTTGATTATAGAACTAGTAATGGAAAAATACTTAAATTATCTAAACGTGATAGTAAAGTCCATTCTCATTGTGGAGTGGGGTAAAACAAACTTCAAGGTATAAATTTTAATGTTTGTCAAATTAAGAGAGAGACTCAAAGAAATAAAGACTCAATTCATATCTCTATCTTTATAGCACATTTAAAAGGAACATAATATAAAGGCCCAAAGAATCCTTAAGATGCAAAAAGGAATAATGGAATTGATAGGAGTAACAGAGGGAAATAATATATCTCTGTTGATATATTTCTAATCATGTTTTAGTGTAGTTAGGATATGGTGGAAATATTAATTTGATATATGTGTGTTTGTAAAGTTTTTGTTTGAATTCATTAATAAAACTTGAAAACACCAATTTAGTGCATAAAACCTTACCCCACTATATTCAACAATGTATGTGAAAAAATGTGCATACCCAAACCCATTTTAAATTTGAACTATGATTTTAAGACACATTTTCTTTCTAGACTTTATTAAGTCTAGTAAGAAAACATTTACCAAACAATTATGAGATATAACAACTTCAAGGTGGAAAGAGAGAAAATTAAAATTTAAGTTTGGTCTGTACGAGGGTTGGAATTTCAAATGGCAACACCCATCAAAATTGCCGGTAACAATCAAAATCTAAAACGTTTTATGTATTCTAAGCCAGATTTTGACGGTTTGGGTAAAATCTTAGTTGTATTTGACGAGTAAATTGACCCATGACGGGTCAAATTCCATCCCTCCTCTACAAAAGGAAAATGATAAATACAAAATGGTTACGTGTAATCCTTTCTAACCATCCATTTCTTCATTCTCCAAAATAAAATATGGGTTCAATGCCCATCACATTAATGGTAAGCGCATACACTTTGTTCTAGTTTGAAATGTCTCTTTGCATTAAAAGGTAAGTTAATTGTGTGGCATATTTTCCCAAACCTTAGAGGTATAAGGTGACATTTTTCTTTTTGACCCCATCACATTAATGGTAAGGCCATGTATTTTTTTTTGTAAGTTGGATGCTATTTTATTAAAAAGAGAAAATAATGGTACATATAAAGTTACAAAACAGAGAGACCTGCTCATATGGAGTGGCAGATAGAGAGGTTTAGTGAAGAGTTGGACCCTCCCTCTAGGAGGGAAAACAGATCCACAAAACCGGGACCCTCCCTCAAGGAGGGAAAACAGGTCCAGAAAGAGAGAATTATACAAAGACATTCAGGTTCCTGGTAAGGACCAGACCATCTAACATACATTCAGAGAAGTGACATGAAACCTTGAAAAAACTTGGGTATGTCTTGTAGAGCCAGCATACGTTCCAAAAAGACATGAAACAAAGACAAAACCTGATTATGGTGTGTGATAAGGTTCTTCCTCTATGGGGCAGGAAAAACTATAGATGTTGGCTGAGTTGGCTCTTCTAGCGCGTCTGTTGGGTCATCGCTAGAGGAATTCATCACCTCATCACCGGTGGAGTCGTCCGTAATGTTGCTACCTACAGGGGCAGTTTTGTTGGGAGAGGGGCTGTCTTTTTGGAGACGACTAGGTTGGAGGAGAATTTACCTACTGAAAGAGTGGAAGCGCGACTCTGCGGTGGAGGAATGGAAGAGGGAGGAGGGATATAATTGGAGGCCAAGGAAATAGTTGAACTAATAGGAGCAAGTGGAGGGGGCAGAGCAGATGGAGGAGCCAACAACGGGGGAGGGACAAGAGGCATAGGAGGGGCAGGAGCCAAGGGTTGGGAGAAAAACATGAGGATGAGGCAGATGCAAAAATTCTTAATGACCCAATAATTTCTTATTCAAACTAGGGTTTGTCCATCAGCGTTGGCAGCTCCAGATAATTCATCCTCTCAGTCATTTATCATCAGTCGCACCTGTTCAGGGATTTCGATATCAAAATCATCCCCATGGGCTATTGCTATTAGCTGAATTAGGCACTCTTCCTGAGCACCTCTACCCTGACAAGCATGATGAGGAGTACCGCGCATCCTTCTGGGCATGGTGGCATGGTGGAAAAACCTGTTTGAACCAGAGTTGAGAGCTGGATTGCAATGGGTGGTGAAGGCTAGGAGACTCCGAGACGAGAGTTGCTGGAAAGGCGAGGGTTGGTGAACCTGCAAAATGTGAGACTAAGGATAAAAATGGTGAAGGAAACTGTTAGAATGAGAGCCGAGTGCAAAAATGCCAAGGGTGGTGAAGGCTAGAAGCCTTAGAGCATTGAATTGTTGGAGCAACGAGAACAAATGAGCGAGCTGAGGGTCGGACTATTAGTCTGAAATATCTTTTGCATTAAAAGATAAATTAATTGTGTGGCATATTTTCCCTTCAAAGTAGTAAGGTACAATTACCCTAAAGGTATAAGGTGACATTTTTCTTTAAAATAGTTAAGGTATATATATCATAAATGTAATATTAATTAATTAAATTGAAATAAAAAAATTAAATTAACTAATAACAATAATAATAATTAATTTAAAAACAAAAGTTATAATAACTGCCCAAGTCTAAAAGAAAATAAATTAGCATATTTGTATCTTATACCATGCATATTTTTAAATAAAATGTTAATTGAATTTTTATATAAGTATATTAACTATTAGATTTATGCTCTAGTAATGGATTATTATGAATTGCAAATGAGAAACAATTACCCACATAATCTTTAATATCTCATATTTTGGATTTTTTTGACTAAATTAACAATATTAACTAAGTGTACCAAGTTTACAAGTGTGATATGAACAATAGATAAAGAATAAACTAATATTATTTTAATATAAAATTATGCATTTTACCTTTTGGACCATTTATGGTTGTGCTAGTCAAATCAAGTCTTTCACCTAACTATTTTTCTAAATATTTATGAAAATCTCTCCATAAATTACGGACATAGATTTTTTTAATTTTGGGCACCTCCCACGGGCCACACCAACCCTCAAGTCATTGGATTTTGGGTGTCTCCTCTCAACTAGCTCTTCCCTAAGGGTAATTGAACAGAGTTGGTCCAAGGGCCCCTTCTCAACAAACATTGACCAATGGTCAAAAAACATCCAAACAAGAACATGTCTCAACCGAATTAAACCCCAATGAAATCCATCTAGCCTCACCAACTCACCACCCTAGACAACCTAAAAATTTACACACCTCACAAATAACTTAAAAATAAAAATAAAATAAAACAACCCAAACATCATGGGATTTAGATCTCCACCAACTCTTTTTACCCCCTTCATTTGGGGATTAAGTTGAATCATATCCGTTGAAAGAGGATTAAGTTGAATCAGATGCTCTACTTCATTGAGAATATTTTGAAAAATATAAACAAAATTTGATATAAAAGCAGAGTGTTGAGAATATTGACAAGCACTTGAACAAGCGCGTAGCTTCTGAGTCAGTTGTTTCCTTTATAGACCAGGGAAGTTGCCCTAGCTAGCTTCATACTTAGAAGCAAATTAGTTCGTTGTTTTCTTTATAAATCAGGAGAGTTGCCATACAGTTTTACAAGGACTCTTGAGAGGGATTCTCAAGAAAGAGTAGGCATTGCAATCACATGGCGTATAAAACTGGTTTGTCAGAGCAGTTGTTGATGTTTGCAGCTGAACCTGACTTGGAAGATCATATGAAGATGTTGACGTTGGCCACTGAACCTGGCTCCGAAGATTATATCAACGGTGGGATTAGATTTCCTTCTGTTTCCACAAAAGTGCCCAAATGTGAATCAGAAGGTATTGAGAAAGGTGAATGGGAAGATATTACAGATTGTGTCGAGGATGAGAATGAATTCTTTTCTGATTGGGTAGACTTGAGCATCGTTGCCCATGAACAACCTTTTCTTCTAACAATTTCTTCAACAGTTGTTCATCTCGTGGAGGGAGACTACAATATTGAAGTGGGAAGGGGCGATTTTTCTATATTTCGGCATGCTATTCAGGGAAGCACAGAGTTAGCAATTGTAGCAAAAGTTGGAGATAATCTACGTTGGCCTCTTTGCAGAGACGTGCGTGTATTTAAAGTCGATACGTTGCGCTATTTATTCTTGATTCCGACTCTAGAGATTGGGATCGCGGAACAACTCGAGGATAGCATCGAGGATAGTCTTATTCTGTCTGAAGAATTGAATTATGCAGTCTCATTTCAGGAGATAACGACTGACTTCTCTTCATTGCATGTATTAGATAAACTACTTGAGCGACATGCCCAATTCAATAATTCTTCTCTAGTGGGAAAAGACTATTCATGGCCCAAGGCCGAGGGAAAATATTACAATAGTATGTTTGCTAAAGCAGTAGCGGCTGGCACAAGAAAACTCGTCAAGGGTCTGGGGTTTGTTAGCAGCGCTTATTCTTCTCAGCTCCAAAAAGGTGGGAAACTCCTTATGGATCACATGAAGTCAAATGTCAGGAAGAGCCCGGAAATCGATCCTCGATTCAGGAAAACCATTCAAAGGTAAATTTAATTTAAGTTATTTGCTTTACTGTTTTGTTTTCTGATTTAGGTTTGCTCTGTTGCAATCTAATCCCGCTAGGGTGGGTGGGGTATTTGTCTTATTTTTTTCTGTGAATATGCATGACTAGGGTTAAAAGGCTATCAAAGGCCACGGAGAATATTAGTGAGAATGCGCTGAAGAGGATACACAATTTAACAACTTGTGTAATGAAAAAATCTTCAAAACAGTCCAAGTTTGGAAAAAAGTTCTTCCAGTCGCTACCAGGAGAACTGCTTCTTGTTTCATGGGAATCTTTCAGTACGTGAATACCAGTTTTGTTTCCTTATAAAATAGGGTTTCCACGTTAGGTATTTGGTATGATTTGCTCTGCGTTTATAATTTGCAGACAAAATTATGGAAGTATTTGGTATGATTGGTTTACGTTTGTAAATTGCAGACAAAATTATGGAAGCTATGGAAGAGGCGGGGAGAGATGCTGTGATATCTACTTCTGTGGTGGCGACTGACATTGTCAAGCACAGGTACTGTGAACAGCATTTGGAGAAATCGCGATTGTTGAAGCATTGCAATTGCAAATTGAAATAATAGTAGTTTTGAATTTGAATATGGTATAAGTTGTTTATTCGTGGGTGTGTATCGAATGCAGGTATGGGGAGAAAGTAGGTGAGGTTGCTCAAGACACTTTGGCTGTTGCTGGTCATACTGTGTCTGCTGCAATGAACATAGCCAAAATTCGGAATGTCATCGTTCCTGCTTCGCTAGGAATGAAAAATCTAGGAAAAGCCGTAAGGAAAAGCCTGTGATCCACGGCTACGGTAGATTTGAGATCCACGAAAACATTTTATTTAAGATCCATCACTAGGGTAAGTTTTAGATCAACTTAAAAATTCAAATCATTGACTTCATTTCTTCATTTTTCTAGCTAGTATTCATGGGAGTGCATAATGTCTGAACACTTTGAAGGTTTTCTTTCCTCTTAGTGATTGCTTTTGATTTCTCTGGCTGATTGATTGAAAATGTAAAAGTTTACATGATAAAGAAAATGTCAAAGTTTACATGAATTTATCAGGGTTCAGAAAAAACAAAAACATGATAAGGAGAAGAGTCAAACTGATCTTGGGTACATTTGTTTTTATTGAAAATATTAATTAAATAGCATATTTGTATTGTTTTACCCAAAGAGTTTTATTAGATTTTTGAAGTTAAGTTTTTAGGTAGATAGTTATTACAGTTTTAAGGGAGAAACAATCTCCTGTTTTTATATATTTTTATATATAGATGAAGAAGATTGTAAAATCAAAAAGAGAATTTTGAGAGATTAAAGGGAATTTTGAATAGTGGACAAGAAAGAAACAATCTGTGGAGAGTTCTAAGCTCAAGCTTCTGTGTGTTTGAAAGTGTCTCTAGAGCTTCTAAAGCTCTAAAAAGTGAAACATCCTTGTAAATTTCCAAGTTTGTATTTACAGAGATAGCTCTTTGTTATGTCAGGACAAAATTATAAATCCATTGTCATGGTTGAATGCATGTTTTATTTAGCAACACATTATCTCAGTATATTTACACTTTAATTCAAACACACATCAAATCCATAAACATTTTATAGTGTAAAAGTTTGAGTTTTTAAGACTGTTAAACACACGCCTTACTTAATCTTTGGTTATATATAAAATTGTAAGTTTATTGCAATATAGTCATGTCCAGGTTAACAGTCTGTGAAAAGTGTGAACAAAGCCAAAATTCGGAATGTCATAGTCCTGCTTCGCTAGGAATGATCGAAGCAATGAAAAATCCAGGAAAAGCCTGTGATCCATAACTAGGGTGGGTTTGAGATCCATGAATACATTTTATTTGAGATCCATCAGTAGGGTAGGTTTGAGATCAAGCAAAGAAGGGCTAACTTAAACTTCAAATCATTGGCTTCATTTCTTCATATTCATGGGAGTGCATGATATAGGAACACTTTGAAGGTTTTGATTTCTCTAGACTGACTGGTTTTGATTTCTGTGAGTAATTGATTGAAAATGTAAAGCTTTACTTGAATTTATCAGGGAACAGAAAAAGCATGATAAGGACAAGCGTGAAGCTGATCTTAGGTTGATATTTCACAGATCCCTCCATTTCCATTTTCATCGAGGGCGCTGGAAAAAACGATATTTACGAGGGAGAAGGGAGTCTCCGAGGAAATAGATTTTTGAAGTTACAGAAGATAAACGAAGCAGGTCGCAGGCATTTAAGCTAAAATGTGGTGAACAGTTTGAGAACTCAGCTACGATCAGCAACTATTTGAAACAGTGTACCCCGGCTCTTTTGGTTGATATACATACTCTTCGAAGATATGATACAATAGCACTGAATTTATGTAATATTGGACACTGTTTTTTGGCAGCCTGGACTGTATGCTCTGAATGATTATATTTGCAACGTATATATGTAAGTCAAAAAAAATATTTTATTGGACTAAAAATTAAGTTTTTTTTAATTAAATGATGTGGAATGATTCTGTACAAGAGGTCCATTCTATAGCATAGGGGAGATGTGTGAGTCTTTTACTGTTCATCTTAGAGTTGACATGTGTTCTTCTTAAAAAAATAATAAAATGTTTAAAACTAACATGTGGACTCAATTTAGATTTAAATTTTTTTTTAGAACCACATATAAGTCTACAAATGAAAACCATAAACATTCAGTTCACATTTCCTAAAATTTCTACTCTAAAAAAGGGTTTAGAGGCTTGGTAGATCCTTTTTAAGATGGATCTATGCTAGTATAGATTAAAATAATTAGCATAATTAGCTAACAAAGTGAATTCACATGTTTTGATTTACTCTCAAATAAATATGTTTAAAAAAAATTAAAATTTGATTATTAAATAAAGTATATCAAATTCTACTTTGTGAAATTGGTGAAATAGAAGTAGTCATATGGATATAAAAAATTGTTATGTATTGTATTACTTAACACATTTTAAAGATATGTTATTTTTTATATTTATTAGGGGCCAAGGCAATGATACCCAATGGCATGTTGGAAAGATAAATAAGCAATATATAACTTTTATTTATGGAAAATATGTATAACAACCCCAAAATGTCATTTTTCTAAGATAAGTATGTTACTTTTTCTCTAAAACATAGTGTATGTCCAGCTCTTTGGGATGTAAATTATCAGATTTTGTTGAAAAAAAATATGTACATAATGCAGGTCCACATGTTTGGGATGTAAGCTCTCAAGAGTTGGTCCACCTAAGCATGGTGGATTTATGTTGGTTATCTTTCTTAACTACCTTAATGTCATGTTATTTACTTGAAAAAATATCCCTCACACGAGGTTCTAGAGTAGGTAATGACTCTATGTGCAAAAATTAAAACCAAATAAAAAGTAATTAAAAAAAACATGTCCATTCATAAAATAAAAAATTAAAACCAAATTAATAGTAATTCAAAAAATCTATGTCTACTCTTAAAATAAAATTTTAAAACCAAATTATAAAATTACTAAAAAATATTTCTCATAAATAAAAAATATAAAAAACCAATTATTTTTTTTTGGACATTTAAGATTAATAAATCCCGATTTAAGATGTATCTATGCTAGTAACATATTCTTGGGGGTTCTTCTCATTTTCCCAAATAGGTGAGCCACTCAAAAGTTATAGCCAAAATAATGACCTATGTTTTACAAGAATTTGATAGAGTGCAATAAAAAAGGAATTAAAAATAGAAAACAATAAGTGATTTATTCAAAAAATATATCATTAGAATGTGCTCAAGTGTGTTCTTTCATGAGCATTGAAAAAGTGGAGCATATGTAGAACACACGGTGAAAAAAATGAAGTTACAAGATTAGGTGTGTTTTGTTGTAATTCAGTCTCATCCTTAAGGTTTGGGAATCTGAACCTAGCACCAAACTTGAAAGGGAACAAAAAAATAATTAAGGGAATATATGCACTTATTTACACCCTCTCTTTTCTTTTTCTTCTTCTCCCTAATTCCCCTCTCCCACTCTATAACACCATTCCCCATCACTCTCTATAACCCCACCCCCCTGTATCTTCTTATCCACCCAATCACCCCTCTCTCTTCCTCTTGACCAAATCTCTCCTCCCTCCCTCATCCCCTCTCTCTTTAACATAAGAGTTAGGAGTTTTACTCATCCATTTCCATGAATAACACCTAAATCTATGACATACGGTGTCTCAAGGATACCCTTGATTACAAGTATGAATATGGGTGTGGCCATTCTAAGGTCTTGGATTCTCAATATTAGTTTTTGGGCCTTATACATGGCTAAGGGATGAAACACGGGATTTATACTCGAAAATAAGAATGTACTTATCCAAGTTCAAGAGAAATTCCTTAGTCCACTACACACGACCTCTCAAGAATATCCTCGGCTATGAGTAACAATACTAATGATATTAGGAATGTATGATCACTAGGTATAGGTTTGAGGGTCCTCGACATGGTTGAGGGAGAAATTTTAGGCCTTATGCCCTAATGAAAATGATACAAATGTAAGCTCAAGATCGATGCCTCAACCAAAAAAATGACCTCCAAAGGGGATATGGGAACCATTATGAGTTTTGGAGTAGAAGGTATGATCATTTTGTGCATCCAAATCCAAAAGCAATGAAATGAACCAACACATATGACCTCCCAAGAGAATCCTTGGCCTTTGAGTTAGCATATTAGCAAGATTAGTAATATTGGTAAACTAGGTAATGATCTCAAGGTTTGGAGCAAGGTTAAGTAATAAAATTCAACATTAGGCCCAAAATGTAGCTCCCAAGGATTAAAACCCATCAACAAGGCCTCAAATAAAGCACACATGAATTATTTATGAAATATTTGTCTTTTAGTTGAAATGTTGGCACCATTAGAAAGTTTGTAACCTCAAGGATTGGTCGTGACACAAAGGATATTGTGAAAGGAGAAAACCAAACCCTTGTGACTTAAATTAAGCTTTTAGGAATCCAAGTCAAATAATAATGCCTTAGGCCACCACCAACGGTCCCTTGAGAGTATCTGTAACGTCCCCGACCCTCCGACCAGCGAAGAGGACGCTACCATGCTATTTACGATCCGGGCAACCAGCCCCATGAACATGTGCATTCATAAAAATTGAATAAAATGCATTGAAGTAGAACATGCACAGATACATAATTATTTATCATACACAGCGGAAGCAAACATACATTCATTCATTCAACACGTTCATCATAATTTATTAACAGTAAACATGATTGCTGATGTAAAATAGACAAGATTACTTATCTTATAAAGAAATCGTCCCACAACTAGCTATGTCGCTGCAACGTTCCACCCAACCATAGGCCAGCGTGATCCTTAATCTCTCAGCAACACTACCACCCTCGAGATGGGCATGATTCCCCAAGGAATAAGGAACAAGCAGGCTTACACATAGCCAAGGATACACAAAACATAGCCAAGCCAACACGGTTGGGTTTATTAGTCCATCCAGGAGATGGGAAAGGTTAAATGCTAAGCTGGTGAGCTCATTGCAGAGCTAGGGACACCTACACCAGAGCTAGCCTAACTTATAAGACACCCACACACACCTAACACAAGGAATCAATCCCATCTCTTCTATACAGTCCCTTAGGCCCTGACTTCCCTTCCAGTGCTATTCAGGGGTTGTGGAGAAGAAAGCCAACCCTCTAGCTCTGTCTGTGTGGTTCCCAAATGCACAAAGTTTATCAAGAAAACCAAGCCCTCATCCCTACTCCAACACAGTCCAAAGACAAACCACTGCATACACACAGTCAAACAAGTGATTCACAGCTTGGATAGGGAAAACAATTCCTGAGTCGTTCTTGGCCCTATCGTGGCCAAAATGACTCCAAAACAACCTACAGCAGCCCCAAAATGTAAAGACAGACATAGCCAACCAACGTGGGAAAACAAGATCTCGTTCTCAACAATGAATCCAACGAGGAAAATTACATAGTCCGAAGTTGGAAGAGGAAATCCAGGTTCTCAGTTCGGTAGGGGAAAAACATAAACACAGGCCACAATCAGTAAGGAAAACATACACACAACAGAAAAATGTGAATGGCCCTTCACAGTGAAATCATGGGTGATGGAACACAGCTCCCACCTCGTTGCGTGCGTACAAAACTAGGAAGAATCTTGTGCATGAGAATGAGCAAGACAATGGAGTATGGTGGTTGTCTCCCTGCATGAGGAAAATGATAGTGAATCCCAATCGGCCCGTGAGGATGAGCAAGAATGGAGTGAATCCCATCGTGGTTTTCTTGCCTATGTGAAGATGGAAAGTCTGCTGGTGGAGTGGGCGTGTGGGCAAGGACTGACAGTCGTGCAACCCACCACTTCCTAGCAATAACTGCCCTCAACTATCATCAGCAGTTTTAAACGGGTGGTTGACACATGGATTTTTTTCCCATTGGTTCAAGGTTTAAAAATCCCCCCCCTTTATCCTTAGGAAAAACATGCCCTTTTCAATATGGTTGCAGTGACATAGCTGGTTGCGGTTCATTTAATAATAAAAAATGCATATTTACATGATGCCAAAATTAATATGTGCTGTATCTCACGATATACCATCGACAACGATTCCAATCGCCTAAACATAACACAACCAAATCGATGGTGGGGATTTTTCCTTTAGCTCCACACCACGGTTCATTACAATATATACATCACATACATTAATGCAAACAGGGTCAAAACTGGGGTGTTACATTCCCCTCCCCCTTCAATAGCACTATCCTCGGTGCTTTACAAAATTTGAACAAAAATGTTGCACTGGTACCACCTCAGTGTTCCGCAGAATTGAACAAAAATGGATGTGCCAATTACATGGCATCCTCTAGCTCCCACGTAGCCTCTTCAGGACTGTAGTGCTCCCATTGCACCTTTACTTTCTCTATGGCTCGGTTCTGGAGAATTGTGACCTTCCTGTCGAGGATGCACATTGGCTCGATTCGGAACTCTCCCTTTGGTTCCACCTGAATCACATCCCAATTTATCACATGGTTAGGATCATGTACATATCTCTTAAGAAAAGAAACATGAAAAAAATTATGAACTCTAGTGCTAGCAGGCAATGCAAGTCTATATGCAACTAGCCCTATTCTTTCAAGAACTTCAAACGGCCCACAATATCTAGGTCATAGCTTGGCACAACTTCCAAGATTTAAGGAACTCTTCTTTGCCCTCACTCTGATGTAAACATGATCCCCAAATCTGAACTCCTTGTTCACTCTATGCTTATCTACATAGCTTTTATGTGTGTCCCGTGCTGCTTTCAGATTCTACCTGATCTTTATGACCTCCTGCTCCATTTCCCTGAGCAATTCTGGACCAAGCACAACCCTATTCACTAGGTTATCCCAAGTCACTGGTGTCCTACACCTTCTTCCATACAAAGCTTCATACAGACTCATTCCCAAGGATGCTTTTTGTCCATTGTTGTAAGCAAACTCTACTAAGTGTAAGTAATCTTCCCACTTGGTTGGTTTGTCCATCACATACATGCGAAGCATGTCCTCGAGCACATGATTAACTCTCTTAGTATGCCCATCTGTCTGAGGATGGTATGCAGTGCTAAACTTTAGCTTTGTACCCAAATTTGCAAATAACCCCTTCCAAAAATTGGAAGTGAACTTGACATCTCTATTAGAGACTATTGCCTTAGGAAATCCATGCAATTTGAAAATCTCCTTCATGAAGATCTTTGCAATGTCATCAGTCTTATGCGTAGACTTCACTGGTATAAAATGTGCTGCCTTTGTCAACTTGTCTACCACAACCATGATGGAATCATGTTGTCTCCAAGTCATCGACAATCCTGTAACAAAATCCATGGAATTAATTTCCCATTTCCATTCTGGAACTGGCACAGGCTGCAACAAACCTACAGGGTGTTAATGATCAACCTTTACCTCTTGAAATTTAATGCACCTTGAAATGTATTCAGCCATATCCTTTTTCATTCCTAGCCAAAAGTACTACTTTCTAGCTGTAGTAATTTTCTTATGATATCCTGGGTGACCAAAATACGGAGCTTGATGGATTCCATCCATAACAACTCTCCTCAAATCTACTACATATAGAATATAAATTCTACCTTTATAAGTGAGAAGTCCATCTTCTTCCAATTTATATCCCTCATACCTCTTCTCAAGACTTTGCTGCTGCAATTTGTATATACCTGCTCATACAATTCATCTCCAGCAACATGATTAACAATCTGCTGCCTCAAATCTGATTGGAAAATACTAAGAGATGCCACATGCATTTCCTGCACCTTTCTGCTGAGTGCGTCAGCTATCTTATTTTCTTTTCCCTTTATGTGCTTGATTCCAAAATCAAACTCACATAAAAACTTCAGCCATCTTTCTTGCCTAGCATTCATAGTAGGCTGATTAAACAAATGCTTTAGACCACAATGGTTTGTCTTGAGCTCGAATCTTCTACCCATCAAGTAATGTCTCCACATCTTGAGGGCGTGTACTATGGCTGCAAGCTCTAGATCATGACTGACATAGTTCTTCTCATGCTCCTTCAGATTTCTCAACTGATAACATATTACGTGGTTGTCCTGCATAAGGACTCCAATAAGCCCTTGTCCGCATGCATCGGTACACACCACAAAATCTTTCTCTGGGTCTACAACTTTCAATACAGGTGCATTGGTGAGAAGATTCTTCAACTGCTGGAAACTTTCTTCACACCTCGATGTCCATTCAAACTTTATTCCCTTCTTTTGCAAAGAAGTGATGGCATGTGCAACTTTGGAAAATCCTTCAATGAATCTCCTGTAGTATCCCGCAAGTCCCATAAAATATCTTACATCTGTCACATTTCTTGGAGTAGGCCAATTCATAATGGCTTCAATCTTTTCAAGGTCCATAGATATACCCTCCTCAGAGATAATGTGACCCAAACACTAAATTCTATCTCTATAGAAGTCACACTTGCTTAGTTTTGCATACAACTGGTGCTCCCTGAGCAATTGCAATGTCAATATCAAATGCTCTTCATGCTCTTTCTCATTCTTAGAATAAACAAGAATGTCATCAAGGAAAACAAGAACAAACTTGTCCAAATATCTGCTGAAGACACTATTCATAAGGCACATAAATGTAGCTGGTGCTTTTGTGAGACCAAATGGTACCACTATAAACTCATAATGTCCATACCTTGTCCTGAAGGCTATCTTATGAATGTCTTCATCCTTGATTCTCACGTGATGGTAACCAGACCTCAAGCCAATCTTGGAAAATACCTTTTCTCCTCTCATTTGATCAAAGAGGTCATCAATCCTAGGAAAAGGATATTTATTCTTCACAGTAACCTTGTTCAACTGTCTGTAATAAATACACAACCCGAGTGTACCATCTTTCTTCTTTACAAACAAAACTAGTGCTCCCCATGGAGACACACTCGACAGGATATACTTCTTTTCCAACAACTCTTGCAGTTGCATATTCAATTCTAGCATCTCTGGTGTACTCATTCTGTAGGGTGTCTTGGATACTAGTGCTTCTCCTTGCACAAGTTCAATTGTGAAATCAATGTCCCTCTTTGGAGGAATCCATGGAATCTCATCAGAAAACACATCTTTGAATTCTTGTAACACCTGATAGTCCTCCAACCTCGGATTTTCATCCTCTGATGCCTCCAAAATCTGAGCTGCAAACAACTAGCAACCTTTCCTATAGAACTTCTTTAACTCCATTGCTGAAACTTGCCATACTGAAATCACCTTTGGAATACCTTTCACAACTACTGGGTTCCCTTCTTTATGCATGCATTCGAAATCTTATTGTAATAGTCAAGCTTTGCTCTGTGAGATTCCAACCAATCCATTCCAATGAGAACATCATAGGAACCAAGCGGTAGAACATTCATATCTACACACGTGACCAATCCATTCATGAACAATGGAAATTTCTCTACCACTTCACTAACCTTTCTCTTAGTCCCAGTGGCAAGTTGATCTAACCAAGACTTCCTATGCTTTACTTTCTTAAAAGAACAAATATCCAAGACTCTAGGAGTAACGTAACTATGCGTAGAACCAGGGTCAATCAAAATAGAAATAGATTTCTCACAATCTTACCTGCAACTTCAACCACTATTGACTGGTGATATGCCTGGCGGTCCTCCTGTGCTGCATAGATCCTAGGGACTGCCCTTGCTACTTGACCCACTATTTATGCTTCTTGAATGTTGTAAGCTAGCCTTGCACTCTCATTCTTGAGTGGACAATTTCTGTGCATGTGGGGTCCTCCACATTTTCAACATTGAAGTGGCCCTCTATTCTATTATGGATCCTTAGGTTTTTCTCCTATCACTCCAACTGGCTTACTCGCAGCTTGGGATGGCTGCTTATGCTGATTCCTCAAGTTAGGAGATTTGAAACCTTTATTTCTTTGGTCAAAATTCTCATTCTTCTTTTCCTTCCATGCCTTATGGTAATCAGTTTTACCTTTTCTTTGCTCATAGCAATACTTAGCCTTCCTTATTCCTTCTTCAAGAGTTCTAGGTTCATAAAACTCAATTATATCTTTCTAAGACTAAGGCAATCCACTCAAAAAATGTTGGAGCTTCACTTTTTCATCTCTGATGTACCGGACATACCTCAACAACTCCAAGAATTTATTTGCATACTCTTCCATGGTTTGTTGTCCCAATATCAGCTCATGGAACTCCTTAATATTGTCATCATAATACCTATCAAAGAGGTATTTCTGCTTGAAATACTTCTTGAATTGTTTCCACTTAAATCTCCTTTCACTGATCCTCTTTACTTGCTTGAAGTGTTCCCACCAAATGGATGCCTTTCCATTCAGATTGAATATGACAACTCTGGCCTTCATGTTTCCTGAATAATCCTGAACTTGAAAGTACTTCTTTATCCCAAGAATCCAAGTTTCAACTTCTTGTCTAGTTTTTACTTTTACTTCACCATCAAATGTAGGAGGTTTATCCTTATTAAATTCATCCCGAGAGAGATCCCTATCGTGTCTCTTTCTTTTTCATTTACGAGAAGAAGAGCTTGAATCTCCATGAGATTTTTCAGAGTCAGATGACCCACTAGAATTCCTTCTCCGTCTCCTAGTACTGCTCTTACTACCTTCTAGTCTTGCTGTACCCCGCTCAGAGTCTATCTTTCTTTGCAAGTTTGTCAAACTCTGCAACATAGCAGCATTCAGCTGATGCTACTCTTCCTAGGCTTTAATCAAGCTTCTCATGGTGGCTGCAACATCTGATGGTGTCTCTTGGAATCTCCTTCGATTAGACTCTATGTCATCATGTCCATTACAGACATTTTCTCCCATGGCATCTCGTGCATGCTCGTAAGAATCCCAAGCATCATATCCACCATGGGTTCTCATGACTGAACCACTACTTACTTACCAAACTGCACTATCTAGGATACTACCCTTGAAGGTCTCTATGACTCTGAAAACATGTTAGTAACAAAACTGTTAGATGCATACATTGATATAAATTAGAATTACTTACCTTTTCCTGGAAAAATCATAAAATAGCGATTTTGCCCAAACACACAATTTTCTTCATCAAAGAACGTCTGTCTCAAGGGAATGACGAGGGTTAAGGGGGATTCCCCCCTTGTGGCTTTCCCGCGCCACTGCAAGGCGGGTCGAGGGCAGCACCCTTGTTTTTTTTTTTCCAATCGGACCTCATCCCAACTAAATTTTCAACATTGCAGGGGTCAAAACAACTAACTCATTGGAGGTCTATTGCTTGTTCTCCTTTCGTCATTTCAGTGGAAAAAGAACTAAACTCTCGATCTGTATCGGCGAGCGAATCAATTGTGCATCGGTTTCATAGTTATCTGAGCAGCCACAACGACGGAACGTGTTCTAATTTCGGTTTCTGCGGGTAGAATGGCTAGATTCCCGCTCAGTATCGGCTAGTAGAACCTTCGCTTTCTTTCTCCATGTCGGTTTTCTGAACGACTAGAAACTGCACTGGATGGTTAGTTCCCTATTCACTTGCAACGGCGACAATCCATTCAACTAATTCCTTCCGCTGGCGATGAATACCACTAATATTTTCAAATTTTTTCTGATGCTGGAACGTCTTTTCACCACGACATCGGTGGTCGGAGGATCTATTCGTCGGAGGGATAGTCCTCTTGCCATCCACAATGGTAGACACATCATCTACTAATCTCTGCCGACGTTTTGGCAATCGTTTCATCATAGTGGCGCTAATCGCCAATGATTTTTAACACTTAGGCAAATTTTCTAGAATTTCCTGACGTCAACGGTCGCAGGCTCTATGTGTCAGAAGCATAGTGGTCTAACCATCCACAATGGCGGCAACTCATTCAACTAAAAAATTTCAAAGTTTTTTCAGCTAGCATCCGTCAGGTGGCCTTCCCACTAAGTGCCCGCTGCATCGAAAAATATTGTCACTGAGTCTTCCGATGGGCCGATAGTTCTAGAACTTAGAAAATTTTCTGATTTTTCCTGCCACAATTCCTGATTGCTACTGGGAAGAAGGAAACTTTCCTCTGCTACTTGATCTTTCATGGACCATTCAGGACCATGCTGCAACCAGAGCTTTGATACCAAAATGTAACATCCCCGACCCTCCAACTGGCGAAGAGGACGCTACCATGCTATTTACGGTCTGGGCAACCAGCCCCATGAACATGTGCATTCATAAAAATTGAATAAAACGCATTGAATTAGAACATGCACAGATACATAATTATTTATCATACACAGCGGAAGAAAACATACCTTCATTCATTCATTCAACATGTTCATCATAATTTATTAACAGTAAATATGATTGCTGATGTAAAATAGACAAGATTACTTATCTTATAAAGAACTCGTCCCTCAACCAGCTATGTCACTGCAACATTCCACCCAACCATAGGCTAGCGTGCTCCTTAATCTCTACCCAACCATAGGCCAGCAACACTACCACCCCCGAGATGGGCATGATTCCCCAAGGAATAAGGAACAAGCAGGCTTACACATAACCAAGGATACACAAAACACAGCCAAGTCAACACAGTTGGGTTTATCAAGCCATCCAAGAGTTGGGAAAGGCTAAATGCTAAGTTGGTGAGCTCATTACAGAGTTAGGGATACCTACACCAGAGCTAGCCTGGATTCTAAGACACCCACACACACCCAACACAAGGAATCAATCCCTTCTCTGCTATACAGTCCCTCAGGTCCTGAATTCCCTTCCAGTGCTATTCAGGGGTTGTGGAGAAGAAATCCAACCCTCTAGTTCTATCTGTGTGGTTCCCAAATGCACCAAGTTTATCAAGCAAACCAAGCCCTCATCCCTACTCCAACACAGTCCGAAGACCAAACACTGCATACACGCAGTCAAACAAGTGATTCACAGCTTGGATAGGGAAAAAAATTCATGAACCGTTCTTGGCCCTGTCATGGCCAAAACGACTCCAAAACAACCTACAGTAGCCCCAAAATGTAAAGGCAGACACAGCCAACCAACATGGGAAAACAAGAGGCCATTCTCAATAATGAATCCACCGGGGAAAATTACACAGTTCGAAGTTGGAAGAGGAAACCTAGGTTCTCAGCTGGGCAAGGGAAAAACATATACACAGGCCACAATCGGTAAGGAAAACATACACACAACAGAAAAATGTGAATGGCCCTTCATAAGGAAATTGTGGATGACAGAACACGGCTCCCAGCTCGCTGCATGAGTACAAAACTAGGAAGAATCCTGTGTGTGAGAACGAGCAAGACAATGGAGTATGGCACTTGTCTCCCTGCGTGAGGAAAACGATAGTGAATTCAAATCGGCACATGAGGATGAGAAAGAATGGAGTGAATCCCATCATGGTTTTCTTTCCTACATGAATATGGAAAGTCTACTGGTGGAGTGGGCATGTGGGTAAGGACTGACAGTCCTGCCACCCACCACTTCCCAGCAATAATTGCCCTCAACTAACATCAGCAGTTTTAAATGGGCGGTTGACACATGGATTTTTTTCCTATTGGTTCAAGTTTTAACAATTCCCCCCCCTTATCCTTAGGAAAATCATGCCCTTTTCAATATGGTTGCAGTGACATAGCTGGTTGGGGTTCATTTAATAATAAAAAAATGCATATTTACATGATTTCAAAATTAATATGTGCCGTATCTCATGATATACCATCGGCAACGATTCCAATCACCTAAACATAACACAACCAAATCGATGGTGGGGCTTTTGCCTTTAGCTCCACACCACGATTCATTACAATATATACATCACATACATTTAATGCAAACGGGGTCAAAACCAGGGTGTTACAGTATCATATCCTATAACTTGGGATATGGGAACCATAGGGAGGTTTTGAGCACATGGTATAGGTTACGGTAGGTACCTTGACCATGGATAGTGAATCAAATTTTGGCCTTATGTTCTAGAGGTGACTTCTAGGACTAAAGGGAAACAGATAAGGCCATAAAGCACCAAAAAAATACCTTTCTATGGGACCTATTTCCTTTGAGAGGGGATATGGGCTCAATTAGAAGGTTTTTAGTACTAAGATTGGGTCATGGTAGCATAAACATGGAAGGGGGTAGAAAATTAGGCATTAGTCCCTAGAAGAAGCTTCTATGAATATAAGTTTAATAATTTCACCTTGAACCACCACACATCATCTCTTGAGTGTATCCTTGACATCTATGGGTGGGTATGCATATGATTATCAAGTTTTGAGAACTAGGTATGGTTTTTAGGGTGTTAACCAATATTGGTGAAATAAGCTTAGGAATTAGGATCTTATAAAGACCATTATATGGATGAAGATCCTAGAATGTTTCCTTTAACCAACATAGATTAATTCTTGAGGGGATTTATAGCCTTCAAATGGGGATATGGGTAGCATTCAAAAATGTTGAGCATTATGTATGCATGGCATTGGGGTTTTAAACATGGTCAAGGGAGAATAATTTTTCCGTAGGTCTTGAAGGAAGCATGAAAGCATCTAAATCCACAAACAACACATTGAACCACCAAATAAGACCTTTCCAAGATATCCATGGACTTGACATGGGTATATTGGTGCAATTGGGAAGTTTTCAATACCAATTATTGGTGTTCAAGACTTTGGTGGGAACTGTGGCCTCCGAGAGGGGATATGGGATCCATACATGGGATAATGATTATGCTCGATATGTGGAACCTTCATTGGAGTTCATCATTACAATTGTATATGTATTTGGCATAGGAGCTCCTCCTACCTTGTTAGTTTTTAACAATGAGAAGGGATATTAGAAACAAAATATTGATTATATATGCAATGCGGGACAATCCACCAAAAGAATAGCATGGAAGGTGGCTATATTGGAGAAAAATGTATAAAACAAAGTGTTTTTTATTCTCTATTATTGAAATCATATATACATTGGATTTTTTTTTTAAATTAGATATAGTCCAAATATATAACCCTCTCTATCAATTTTTTTTTTTGAATGGAAGATTATCATTTTCATTGTAGGTATTGGATTTAAGATAATTTTCTTAGTCAGAAGCTATCCTTTCATTTACAACAACAAATATAGTATAAGATTCAATGAAATCCATCCCCCCTAATGTTAATATTTATATATTAGTCCCAAATTGATAAAATATATTCCATGCACAACACAAATGGAAGAAATTTATGGATGCCATCTTCCCAATACTATTATAGTTTTACCCCTACGTCTTGAGAAGGTTGAAGTTGTAAATGAAAAACTCTATAGTATTAATAATGAAGTTATTTTGTTTATTTCTAGGATAAATAAGCTATCAGTTCATGAGCTATAACATATGGATCTTAAAAGGTTTTATACAATATTTGTTTTACGATAAACTAACCTTAGAAATTCTCAAATCAATGATAATGAATCCTCCATTCTACAATTGTTAGTAGAATAAGATCAATTTTCAAAAATTAATGTAAGTATTACATTTGGAGGTAGTGGTTTAATATCCTAGAATAATATTTCAGATATACTAACTTGAGAAAAAGACTTAGTGGATAAAATTGTCAAACTAGGTGCTAGGAAATTACTAGTTTTGACTAGAAGAACTCAAACTGAAAGGATTATTCAAAATGAACTTAGAGGTATGATATTAATGTAATTTCCATGATCTATAATCATATCATAATATTATCTCTGATATAATTGTTATACAAAATATTACATGAAAACTTCACTGAATCAGAAAGCTCTTGAGACCAGGAAAAAAACTATAAATGTGGTCTGATACTTTTGCAAATAGGGATGTGGGATGTGGAGAGAAATAAATGAAAATTATAGGAATGATAAAGTATCTTCACTGACACATTTTTATCATGGACCATTTAGGTTTTGGAATCATAATCCACTGAAACCTACTCCCACTCTTCTAGGTCACCCAATCGTGAAACTAAGAAGAGTTTTTCAAATCCAATCAACTAGGCTATTTGTAAAGTTAAAGAGGTGTGGTATGAATGATAAAATTTATTAAATGTAGTTTGAGACATTAAATAACAGATGCAGAGTGTTCTGGTGTTGTTTGGGAAGATTTGGGAAAATGGGTAGTTTTGGCTCGAGGATGCCCTTTGTAAAGAAGGCTTCCCAAAAAAGGTACAGACTCAACTAAAATTATATATGAAGTTTGGGATGGATAGTGGGGATAGTAAGAAACCTCCGTCAACTTATGAAATTAAATTTGGAAGTATAAAACTCTCAGAATTACAAAAACTATAGGACTAGTTAAATTTTGCCTAGTCATCTAGCAAGGGTGTACATTAATTCATGAATTTCATACCAAATTGTAATTATACCTGATAATAACATATAAAATAAGTAAATAAGTCATCATTAATCATATCAAAACATTCAACATTCCTTCTATGGACATTAGCATCCTCCCATTACATTATAGAGTCAAATACCCCACTAACTGGGCACACAAATCACTTCTCATGAACATTTAATCAAGGAAGCTCTACAGGAAAGAACCTTACTATTACATACATATTAGAATAAGTGAGAATCATCTACAGAGTTTGATGTGATCTTAATGGGATCCCCGTTATCTCAAGTCACCTGTAAAAAGAAGGGGAGAAGAGGGGAAGAGGAGAGAGGGAACACGACATCCCTCTGTCTTTTTATAAACTTCTGGTGATTTGTTGGGAAAGTCAACCACCTGCTGAGGAAGTTTCCCTTGATAAAACCCTAACCCAAGCCACATGATGTGTCCTCCTTGAGAAATTATCATGTGTGAGACAATATATGTAATGTCCCAAATTTTGCATTGGGTCACAATGGCCAAGTCTCATGGATGTTTTCAAATGGGTGCTAAAAGTCAAATAATTGCCAAGGAGGAAAATCACTAGTTTCCTAGGTTGGGGGTGGAAGCTTTGAGATTTTGAATAAGGGGGATAATAAATGATATTTAGAAATTAGAAGGGGACAAATATTTAATAATGTATCTTATTAAATAAATACAAGAGAAAATTGAAGCGGCAATGGAGCATGGAGACACATGGAGACTATGGGGCCCACACAAGCTAGAAAATTGGTGCCACATGGCATCCTCCTCTTGTAATATCAAATATATGGGAATCATAATGTTTTTGGATGGATTATAAGGTTAAAATACTTGTCCATATACTTCATAGGTCGAATTTGGGATGAATTGTAACTTACATGTGAGAGGAAGAGCCAAATGGGAGTTTCATGGACACTTGGCTAGATTCCCCTTACATTTATGACATCTATGACACCAATGATGGAGATTATATGGAATTTATGACACAATTAAGATATTAAGGATGACATCTGACATATATGACATGTAAGGACTGAATAGAGAATCTTATAGGGAGATCACGACAGTTGGAGAAGGCGAAGAGGCTCCTACTCGAATTTGGAGGAAGATGGAAGAGGAAGAGGCCACATGGAAAAGCATGAGAAACCACACCAATAATACTTGGATTGGGTTTATGGATGATTTGGGGGAACCTTATAAGGCTAATTATGTTTATAAAATACATAAATAAACCAAGAGAATGGATTTTTATCATTTGATGAATTTGGGTTTGTGAAGAGAGAGCTAGTGGATGACTAGTTCTTTGCCTTAGCCAATATCAAGGGTGAAAGGGAGCTTAAATGGAGTCATAAGTTCCAGCTGAAAGCTACAGGAAGCTCATGGACATCTCAATATAAGCTTGGTCTTCCATTCATCTCAAGTTTTCTCACCATATTTCATCTCTATGGAGTGAGGTGCACTTGGTGAGCTATACATATCTTTGAGGGTGCTTCTCTTGCTCCATTATTTTGTATTCCGATGTAAATTTTCTCTTCTTTAAGTTCATAAATCTCTGAGGTAAAAATTCCAATATATGTCATGTATTATTCTCCAATATTGAAGAAACAATGTCATTTCCCCAATACCTTGTTGTAAAAACTTGCAATCTTGATGGAATCGAATATATGTGTGCATTGATGATTTATAAATTAATGAACTGTAATTAATTATAATATGAGTTTCATGTTCAGTAAATGATAATTTGTGGCCATTGGGTCGAATTTCATATCATTTGGAGCAAATTACATCTCGTTTCCCCAAGGGTCCAAAACTAGTTTTTTATATCTAATTGAAGGAAGTGATAACAACCATGGGAGGTCGATTGGTTATGTATATGAGTATCTTATAATTTATTATACATATCCCATACTTAAATTTGAGAATTTGAGTTCGTTGCAGCACACTTGGGAATCCATTTCTATCATTCACCCCCGGGGGGATTTGAGCCCCAAAATTGCTAGTTAAAGGATCTATCTTATTCAGAATTTGATATAGACTTGCAGAAGTAATTGAAAGGAAATAATAAATCCATGAAAATTATTATTACGTTATTATATCACTCATACACCTTCTGGTACAATTCAATAGCATTTGGATTTATTTGGAGTCATCTACCATTGGGGGTTGGAACCTCAAAAATACTAGTAAATTCATGGAGTTCTCTTGGATACCTATTCACCCCAAACCACATATTATGATTAAAATATACATTAATTAATGTCTTATAACATATACAATTGTCATACCCACCATTGGTGAATGTTGTACAGTGTTGTGAAGAGATTTCTTCCAGGACCCATGGGGATTTCCACCTCCCAAATTGACTAGTCTTGTCCTGAAACTTCTTCCCTTGAAAATTGCAGACCATGGTTGGGTATATCAGTAATTATATGTCTGATAGATGTTCTAATTTTTCCCATCACCCCTCAAGACCTTCTCCACCAATTTCTAAATCAATTGGAGGAATTTTGGAATCAATTGAATCCATATAACTAGAGTTGTAAGAAGATGAATTTGAGTACATTATGAAAGAATTGAAGAATTGGTCATTTTGATAAAATTTCCAAAAAGGGGAAATTATAGTGGTATAATAGAATGGTCTTGGAACCTATTGAAGTTATCGATGGTATAGATGAATTGAATAAAGTCATTAAGTCATGTGGTGATGATATGACCAGGTAGATTAAGCAAGCATTCGAATTGATGGCTAGCCAATTTAGGGGTAGTAGAAGTTTCCATCATGAAGAGACACATACGAACCTTTATTTTGAAGACCTTAATTATTGGTTGAAGGAATTTATGAAAAATAATTCAAATAAGAACTCATTAAGGAATAATCATCAATGCACAAGTAGGGAGGAGACCAAGGAGCTACAAATTTCTGTGGGTGGTGAAGAAGAAAAAGCATTAAATCAAGAGGATCGAAAGTCACTCCCAAATGACTTTGAAAAAAATGAGGAAACATCACATGAGAAGGAAGAAGAGTACCTTGAAACTATTGAATATCATTCTGAAACAAATTCTACTATGGACATGGACCATAGGGCATCTATAGATGGATGTTTGAACTATTAAGGAGTACCAAATAATGGGTGCTCACAACTCTATGTTGGTGACATAGAGATCAGATCTTGAAATTTTGCTGCAATCCAAATTTCTGATGAGCATAAAGATGAATACCTTGTAGCAGCAAATGAAGAACCAAGATCAACATCCCCATCACCATTTGAGCTTCAAGGAGTTGATCAAATCCACAGTGAAGAAGAAGAGGAGGTTCACTCTCATGAACCATCCTTCGCTGAAGGATCCTTGAAGATGAGTGAAAGGGATATCCAAGATTCCCTTAAGATACTCCATGACACTCAAGCATTAGTGTCAAATTATTATTGGAGAGCTACTTCATTGGAGGAAACATCCTTCCTTGAAGACATGGAGAGTAACCAAAGAGCAATGTGCCACATCAAAGATGATTTCATGTCTTTGCTTTTTGACAGAAAGCATTTGTTTGAGCTTAATGAATTGTTACACGATGCATACTTGAATAATAATGAGGATAATCGTAAACCCACAATTCAAAATGAGAAATTTCTTGAAAAGTTTCAAGATGCTTGTTTTCCCTCCAATGTTTCAGATTGTCAAATGGTAGATTGTTTGGAGGATTATCATGACATAGAGGATCATGAGAAATGTGGAAATTTGAATTTGCTTGATGTGTTTGAAGTTGATCTTGAAGAGATTCAAACACTTGATGTGGTGGAAGAGGAACTTGAATTGTCTCTTGATGAAGGTTATGCAATGCTTAAAGGAGAGAATGATTCCTCTACATTGGAACCAACCTATGACAAAGGTTTCACACTTTTGAAGGATCTAAGTGATACTACCCATATGGATCCTTACCATGATGAAACGTATGCACTTTTTTATCATTTTGGTGATTTAGTTCATTTTCCTACATCCTACAATTCCATGTTTTGCATCATTACTCTCAATGAAGTATGGGTGAAAGGGTTCTTTTTTATGGTGCCACAAGAGGAGTATGGAACTCCTAGATTTACTTTCTATGATGGCATGGTTGGAGAACACTCTTATTCACATTTGTAGAAACATCCTTTGTTACTTTATGATGATTCACATCTACATGGATGCACCTATGATATGCATTTGAGTCACTTGAAGACTCACGGTTTTTCTTTCTCAACACTTGGTTCATTTGATGTTGGAGGAACTTTATACAACAATGAGGTGAATATATTTATGATTGGAGACCATTTTTGTTTCCAGACACATAATTTGTTATATCTTTATGATTCTCTCATTCATGGATGTATTGATGAGACTTTTTTGAGCCACTTGAAGTCTTCATGTTTTACTTGCTCCTTATTTGGTTGAGATTTTGTTGGAGGTTCTTCATTCACATCTTGAATGAAAGAACACATGGATGATTATTATTTTGATGCATATTACATTCCTTGGGAGTGTTATCACCTAATTTGTACTTAGTGGTTTTTTATCAAGTGAGCCTAGTGCAATGGACAAGGATAACTTGTTCGGACCTTAGAAGACCTTCAGTCTTACTTCTGGGAAGCTTTGTTGTACTATATCACATATTCATACCCCATGGGGGAATTGTAATAAATGATCTAGCATGATAGTGTCTGTAAAAGACTCGGTCTCTTAGAATTTATTTGTCAATCCAATCAGCTCAAGGTGTTTTTTCCCTTGGTTATTATTGGTTGTTGAATAAACGACTGATAATTTATGAGGTTTTCACTCCATAACTCCAAAGTTGAGGTGGTCGAACTGGCATTTAGGACTATTGAGGTTATTAGAGTCTATGTGTCAATGTATAAACATGTTAGGCATCATGGTCGAGTCATATGAACATGTCTAAGTCCCCCTAGGTTTTTTTCAACTTTTTTATTTTTTTAATTTTTTCAGTGTTTTTTATTAAAATTTAATTTTTCCAAAACTTAAGCTATTTTTTAATAGTTTAATTGGAAAAATTGATTTTGTAATAAAAGTGGGACAAATAATCAGTTTCAGTCATGTAGGTGCTCATTTTCAAGCTAAGAGTAGCATGTAAACCCATGGATCCACTATTTCCTAGTTTTGAGTGATTTTCCATCACTCAAGTCAGAAATCCCCAAAAATCAATTATTGATTATTTTAATTAATAAATTGATGAATAATAGAGAAAATCTAGAATCATAGATCAGTGGATTCTCAGCCAATTTGACTAAAATCGGTTAGATCTGAACCAAATTCATTGGATCTGAAAAATCCTTGACTGAAGGAGGTGATCAATCAGATCCAGAGTTGATCTTCAGCATCCTTTATGGGGAATTTTTCCCTTCCTCTCTCCGCCACATGTTTTGGATCATCTGGATGAGTTTTGGTGGATGCTTCAGTCAATAGGTTGAGGTGTCAGTCAGATCAGCTCTCTGATTGACAATTTCACTCAGTGAGACTTAGATGTGGCTTAGTTCAGCTTCAGATCTACAGTGATTGACTCTCCATCAGCTGATTTGGTCTATCTCCTTGGGATTTGTGCCCCTCTGGGATGGATCTCCTAGTTTTTGTATATATCCAAGCATAAGCCTCCTCTTCCAAGCTATTTAGAATTGGGATTAAGGTGCTGCTACTATTGTACTATTGTTATTGTTCATTTGAAATAAAGAGAAGCTTTGGAGGCAAGACAATTTTATGCCATTGTATGTGTGGATGATCATTGCCATTTTTTACTGAGGTAAACTGTATCTATGTTCATAATTTGCTGATTACTTGTGGATTCATTGCTAAGATTGATACTAAGCTTATTATAATCTTGATAGGAAAGGTGATTTTCAATAAGTTTTTTGGCCATCTCTTTCCTTTGATGCATGTTTAGAGATCTAGAGTCAGCATGTTTTATAATTTTATATGCATGTTATTCTGAATCTCTGTGTATGTACTAATTGGATCTCACAAGTATTTCAACAAGTTTTTTGATTTTGGCTGAGCTGCAGGTTCCTAGATTGGAGAGGATTCTGATCTAGTTTGCTTCTTCACTCTCTCCAAAACCTTCCAAAGGCATAGTCCATCGACATTCCATTTGAAAGCTCCACGGTGGATCTTTCAAGGCTACCAACATTTCTCTCCTCCTCTTCCTCTTTCAAAATCAATTCTTTTACCTGGTTACTTTGTTCACTGCTTTGATATTGTTTATATATATTATCTCAAAGTAGATTTAACATAGATATATCTTCTCAAATCCCATAATCTAGATCTTGTTCTTAAAAGGTTTCATAAGCATTCAAGATCTAGCTTTAGGGAAATTGTCCTTTTTGCAAGGAATTATAAAGACAATTTGTAGCTTGCATGCATTAGATTTATGTTTTCTGTTATAAAAGATAAATATAGAAATCAGTGCACATAATATTGGATGCCTAAAAGGCAAGCCAAGATCCCAAGGAAATCTTGCTTTCCTTGGTTCCTTTTTAACCTTTTTTAACTAGTTTTAACTTAGCTTTTTTTTTTGTTATAAGTAAGCTGACGCAAAGGTACTTTCAGAGTGATTTTGGGCATATTTCACTCTAATAATATTGCTGTTTTTTATAAGGTATAACAAAAAATAGGAGGAGCTTCTGTTCGAAAGTGACTTTTGGGCCTTCTGAATCCCCCTAGGGGTCTCCCTTTTTGACTGAAATCTTTAATTTTTGCACTTTGTAAGCTCTTGGTTTCATTGTATATAAGAATCAAGAGGAATCATATATTTTTGCTGATATTGTAACCACTGGTAATAAAAATAATTTTGAATAGGCTCTTTCGAGCCCATTCCCCATCCCCCCTTGGGGGATTTGCCTCCGTGTCATTTTTTGTTCTTCGTTCATCTTTTTTCAATCTAGCATAGTACTAATATGTAGGGTAGTATAATTTGATTTAAAATCAATTCCATATTCCATTTCTATTGGTTTCAAAGTAACTTTAATACTTACCCCACGAGCCCCCTTTTGAGCCAAAAGGTGAAGAAAGGTTCGTGGTAGTCTAATTAGAAAATTGTGGTTTGCTTATCTTTTTATGTTTAATTTGCTATCATCATTTGTTTCAGTAACCATAATAAAATAAACCCCTCCTTGATTCCCTGATTGAGGTCCACCTGGACCGAAAGAGGTTCTTGGAGGGTTTTCTTTTTAACAAGAACATGCATTTCAAAATTTACTAAAATTGACAAGACTTTGGTGTGTATTCTCTGCACTTGGCTGCGGTTCGTCCGATCAATCAAGCTGTATCAAAAGCACTTGAGTGACTAGTATAATTAGGATTCACTCTCCCAAATTGACAAACCATCAGGTGAAAATCCAACACCTAGATAAAACCATTACGGTGGAAAAATACCCAAAGGAAGTGGGAACTTCTGAAAAATGACCTCGGGGCACCGATCTCTGTCACACCCTAATGGGTGCATTATGAACAATAGCCCCAGAGACTCCATTCAGTCCACATATTCCTTGCGGGTAGCAGTGAAGGTTTAGTTTTGGAGATACTCCAAGTACTCTCGGGTATATCTGGAGTCCACCCCTTCGCCTAATTTTAATCAACTCATATTTTACATTAACTTAAAACATACCAAGAGGCAATTGCAAAACATTCACTCCAAGCACATGCAAGTACATTGATTTTCTTTTGACTCCATTTTAATGCACTGGTTATTTTCTTGCTATATATATATATATATTGTGTCTCAGCATTGTGCTTTCGTGAGATCATTTTGTATCTTGTCATCTATGGTTATTTATGGTTAAATTTCAAAGTCCTAAGTAATTCATTCAGTTTAACATCACCATACTAAGTAGTTAGCCTTAGTAACTTAATAGGGTCTACCCCCCTTGGCTTCATTGGGAGTTGATCCTAAATGGGGGAGTCAAGAACAAGGTGACATCCTTGACTTGAGACTTTCCCCCAAGGACACACTAAGTGGCTTGAAGATTTCTGCCACGTGACCCAGGTGTGTGAAAGGTGGCAACACCTTTTTGGCGCCATTGTCGGGGATAAATCTTTTTATTCCCGAGTATGACTTAGCTTAACTTTTTTCTAAACAACTAAAAAGATAAAAACTTTTGATTGATCTAGTCTTTAAAAAACATAAAATTTTAAACTCGATCCATCTGGCGACTCCACTGTCTAACATCCCTCTAAAAATTTCTACCCAAAGAAACTGCCATAAATTATTCAATCCTCTCCCTGATCCCAAAAGGTTTATTAGGGAAAGATTGAATAGGTAGACTTCTCGTAGAAACCTTGAAAATTTAGGAGACCAATCTCTCTCAGATATCGATCACATATTTGTACAGAGACATGTTCACCAATCTCAAGAAATGATGGAATTATTCAAAACCCTTGACTTTTCTCGGATATCAGGTACTTCCCATGCCATTCCAAAAGATGCTATCAAGAAGCTCCCCATATTTTAGGGCAATAATGCCATCACTGCCAAGTCTCACCTTCGAAAGTTTGAAAAACACCTGGTCAGTTATTGCAATGATGTTGCCCATGACTATGACGATGTCAAAATGAAGCTCTTTGCTTTATCCTTGGAAGATGATGCTGAAGAATGGTACATCGACCTAGATGATGATTCATATAAAACTCTTAATGAATTCCTTGAGGTTTTTAAGAAGAAATTGGGGGAAAAGAAAGAACCAAGACATATGCTTGCTGCCCTTCATAACATTAAGAAGATGGCGAATGAAACCATGGATGAATTTAACACTAAGTTCAGGCATGTGGTTGCGGACCTCCCTAACGAAATCAAGCCAAAGGATGCCTCCATCCTCATATCTTACATCAAATCTTTCACTGTTGATTTGAGGTACCAGTTAAGAGACAAGAACCGACCAATCTAAAAACTGCTCAGGAATTGGCCGAGAAAATAGAAAAGAATATGCAGTCTTCAGGAAAATCCAACATTCTAGGAAAACCTAGGGGAAACACTTCATACAATGAAGAAAAGGGAAAAGCCTTTGAATCGGAAGAAAAGGGAGCCTCTAAAGATCCCATGGAAAAGGTAACAGACAGGATAAAAGACTTGGTTACTAGTCAAAACCAACTTATGGCAGATTAGTCTGCACAATTGAATCTTATTCACAATAGCATAATCACAATGGAAAGAAATAATGGACCTAGGAACTTTCAGCCTAGGTAGAATCAGATGTATCAAAAGAAGTTTCCTCAATAAGGGCCTAGGATTCCAAACCAGTTAGACTCAACTAACATGGTAGAATAAGTAATTCCATGGTGTAGACCCTATGAACAATTCCACCAAGAAAGCACTTGTTATGTTGCAAATCAAGTTATGGAACATGGACTTCCCAAGGTTAGTAATCAAGAAACAAATTCAAGTGAGCCTAATCATATATACATGGTAGGATAGGCCTACCCTTTGTCACCATCTAAACAGTACAAGCATGAGGATGAAACCATTGCAGAATCTTATAGTGAAACTTATGATGAAAACTGTAATATACATGACGGGACTCCTTTGTGTTCACCATATAATGATGATAGTCTGGAAGGTTTACTACCTTGCGACCTTTTATCTGAAGAAGATGAGTATGAAAATGAGGACAAGTATAGCTTGGAGCATGACACAAGTGACAAAGACTCCCTTATCCCTGACAAAGATGCTGATGAGGAGTCCTAGGCATTAATGGAAAATCCGATCTATGACATGAATAAAGAGGAAAATAATGAACCAGAAACTTTTGATGGTTTTGTTGATTTTTCTATTTATGTCATATCTAAAGGAGAGAGCATGGACCATGTGGCCTTGGGAAACTTTGATATAAAAAAGGAGCATGCAGTTTATCCACATGATCAATCTAAGCCATATATCAGTATCAGTAATGAAGACAAAGAAAACTTGATATCAGAACCTGATATCAGCAATGGGGAATCCATCACATCTAACATAGATGATGGTGATGACTATTGGGATTTTTGTGGATATCTTATTAAGAATCCTATCTATGCTATATCTAGCAAGGGGAGTGTCTATTTAGAAATTTGTGGAAGTCCAATCTACTATACTTCCATAGAGGGAAGCATGGATCTAGAGACCTTGGAAAACCTTAGTATGGAAGAGGAGCATTCATAATTTTCATGTGATCATTCAGATACATATCATGCAGAGCCGCACAAGGGTCTCAGTAATGAAGACATTGAGAAGCAGTGTTATGAAAAGTCATATGTGATGCAGTCAGTGGAATATCATTCTCAGCCATTTTTTTCACATATAGAGGTTCCTTATGATTTGGAGCCACTTGGGGCTTGTGCAACGAGTTATCCTTTGATAATCCCCGATTATCAGTATGATGATGTAGTTAGTTTGCCTCATCATTCTGATTGGTATATCAGTCATATCCAATCATGGATAGAAGCAACCTACATGAGGACATACAAGTTGGGGAAGAATTTCTATGAAATTATTCATGCCTATGATCTCCCATCCATCCTGCCCATTCTGAATCATCTCATAGGTTTGCATTTTCTAAATAAGGTATCCTTACTTTGGCCTGTAACCAAATACAAGGAATTTTTTTTTTATGTTAACAAAATGCTTAGGTGGTTACATTGGATTTCTGATTACACTTAACCTTTTTTATATCATGCTTAGAGTACGAAAATAAGCTCCTTGAAAGAGAACATTTACTTTCTGCATTTCTATTTTATACTTAGCTATAATAAAACTTTGCTTCTTTTAGTTAGTTACATTTATTTTGTTTAAATAAATCAGCTTAATGGTTCATTTTATTTTTTATAAAACTTGTGCTACTGAGGTTTTTCTTGTCAAGTTGAGATGTTTTTATAGGGTATATAAACCAGAGATTATGGTGTTCTCGTATCATCTCCTTGCCTTAAAGATTAGATCAAGCACACGTCCCACAATTGGAGCCAGAATGTTACCACCTAAGTTGTACTTAGTGGTATTTTATCAAGTGAGCTTGGTGAACCGGACAAGGATAACTTGTTCAGACTTCAGAAGACCTTCAGTCTTACTTCTGGGAAGCTTTGTTGTACTATATCACATGTTCATACCCCATGGGGGAATTGTAATAAATGTTCTAGCATGATAGTGTCTATAAAATACTCGGTCTCTTAGTCTTTATTTGTCAATCCAATCAGCCCAGGGTGTTTTTTCCCTTGGTTATTATTGGTTGTTGAATAAACGACTAATAATTTTTGAGTTTTTCACTCCATACCTCCAAAGTTGGGTTGGTCATCTTGGCATTTAGGCCTATTGAGGTTATTAGAGGCTATGTGTCAATGTATAAACATGCTAGGCATCATTGTCGAGTCATATGAACATGTCTAAGTCCCCCTAGGTTTTTTTCAACTTTTTTATTTTTTTAATTTTTTCAGTGTTTTTTATTAAAATTTAAATTTTACAAAACTTAAGCTATTTTTTAATAGTTTAATTGGAAAAATTGATTTTGTAATAAAAGTGGGCCAAATAATCAGTTTCAGTCATGTAGGTGCTCATTCTCAAGCTAAGAGCACCATGTAAACCGATGGACCCACTATTTCCTACTTTTGAGTGATTTTCCATCACTCAGGTCAAAAATCCCCAAAAATCAATTATTGATTATTTTAATTAATAAATTGATGAATAATGGAGCAAATCCAGAATCATAGATCAGTGGATTCTCAGCCGATTTGATTGAAATCAGTCAGATCTGAACCAGATTTACTGGATCTGACAAATCCTTGACTAAAGGAGGTGATCAAATCAGATCCAGAGTTGATATTCGGCATCCTTTATGGGGAATTTTTCCCTCCCTCTCTCGTTTACACATTTTCACTCATCTGGATGAGTTTTGGTGGATGCTTCAGTCAATAGGCTAAGGTGTCTGTTAGATAAGCTCTCTGATTGACAATTGCACTAAGTGAGACTCAGATCTGGCTCAGTTCAGCTTTAGATCTGCATTGATTGACTCTCCATCAGCTGATTTGGTCTATCTCCTTGGGATTTGTGCCCCCTAGGCTGGATCTCCTAGTTTTTGTATATATCCAAGAATAAGCCTCCTCTTCCAAGCTAGTTAGAACTGGGATTGAGGTGCTGCTGCTATTATACTGCTTTTATTGTTCATTTGAAATAAAGAGAATCTTTGGAGGTAAGACGATGTTATGCCATTGTATGTGTGGATTATCATTGCCAATTTTTACTGAGGTAACTTGTATCTATGTTCATAATTTGCTGATTGCTTGTGGATTCATTACTAAAATTGATAATAAGCTTATTATAATATTGATAGGAAAGGTGCTTTTCAATAATTTTATTGGCCATCTCTTTCCTTTTATGCATGTTTAGAGATCTAAAGTTAGCATGTTTTATAAGTTTATATGCATGTTATTCTGAATCTCTGTGTATGTACTAATCGGATCTCACAAGTATTTCGGCAAGTTTTTTTTATTTCAGTAGAGCTGCAGGTTCCTATATTGGAGAGGATGCTGATCTATTTTGCTTCTTCACTCTCTCCAAAACCTTCCAAAGGCATAGTCCCTTGACATTCGATCTGAAAGCTCCACAGTGGATCTTCAAGGCTACCAGCGTTTCTCTCCTCCTCTCCCTCTTTCAAAATCAATTCTTTTACCTACTTACTTTGTTCACAGCTTTGATATTGTTTAGATCTATTATCTCAAAGTAAATTTAACATGGATCTATATTCTCAAATCCCATAATCTAGATCTTGTTCTTAAAAGGTTTCATAAGCATTCTAGATCTAGCTTTAGGGAAATCGTCCTTTTTGCATGGAATTTTAAAGAGAATTTGTAGCTTGCATGTATTAGATTTCTATTTTCTGTTATAAAAGATAAATCTATAAATAAGTGCACATCATATTGGCTGCCTAAAAGGCAAGCCAAGATCCCAAGGAAAGCTTGCTTTCCTTGGTTCCTTTTTTACCTTTTTTAACTAGTTTTAACTTAGCTTTTTTTTGGTTAAAAGTAAGCTGAACCAAAGGTACTTTCAGAGTGCTTTTGGGAATATTTCAGTTGAATAATATTTATGGTTTTTATCAGGTATAATAGAAAAGAGGAGGATATGCTGTTCGAAAGTGACTTTTGGGCCTTCTGAATCCCCCTAGGGGTCTCCCTTTTTTACTGAAATATTTAATTTTTGCACTTTCTAAGCTCTTGGTTTCATTCTGTATAAGAATCAAGAGGAATCATATTAGTTTGTTGATATTGTAACCACTATAAATAAAAATAATTTTGAATAGGCTCTTTCGAGCCCATTCTCCATCCCCCTTGGGGGGATTTGTGTCCGTGTCATTTTTTGTTTTTCATTCATCTTTTTTCAATCTAGTGTAGTAAAAATATGTAGGGTAGTATACTTTGATTTAAAATAAATTCCATATTCCATTTCTATTGGTTTCAAAGTAACTTTAATACTTACCCCACGAGCCTCCTTTTGAGCTGAAAGGTGAAGAAAGGTTCGTGGTAGTCTAATTAGAAAATTGTGGTTTGCTTATATTTTTATGTTTCATTTGCTATCATAATTTGTTTCAGTAACCATAATAAAATCAACCCCTCCTTTATTCCTTGATTGAGGTCCACTTGGACCGAAAGAGGTTCCTGGAGGGTTTTCCTTTTAACAAGAACATCCATCTCAAAATTTACTAAAATTGACAAGACTTCGGTGTGTATGCTTTGCACTTGGCTGCGGTTCATTCGATCAGTCAAGCTGTATCAAAAGCACTTGAGTGACTAGTATAATTAGGATTCACTCTCCCAAATTGACAAACCATCAGGTTAAAATCCAACACCTAGATCAAACCATTACGGTGGAAAAACACCCAAAGGAAGCAGGAACTTCTGAAAAGTGACCTTGGGGCGCTGATATCTATCACACCATAATAGGTGCGTTATGAACAATAGGCCCAGAGACTCCATTCAACCCACTTATTCCTTGTGAGTAGCCATGAAGGTTTAGTTTTGGACATACTCCAAGTACTCTCGGGTATATCTGGAGTCCACCCCTTCACCTAATTTTAATCAACTCATACCTCACATTAACTTAAAACATACCAAGAGGCAATTGCAAAACATTCACTCCAAGCACATGCAAGTACATTGATTTTCTTTTGACTCCATTTTAAGGCAGTGGTTATTTTCTTGCTATATATATATATATATATATATATATATATATATATATATATATATTGTGTCTCAGCATTGTGCTTTCATGCGCTCATCTTGTATCATGTCATCTATGGTTTTTTATGGTCAAATTTCAAACTCCTAAGTAATTCATTCAGTTTAACATCACCATACTACGTAGTTAGCCTTAGTAACTTAATAGGGTCTATCTCCCTTGGCTTCGTTAGGAGTTGAGCCTAAACGAAGGAGTCAAGAACAAGGTGACATCCTTGACTCGAGACTTTTCCCCAAGGACACACTAAGTGGCTTGAATATTTCTACCACATGACCCAGGTGTGTGAAAGGAGGCAACACCTTTTTGGCGCCATTGTCGGGGATAAATCTTTTTATTCCCAAGTACGACTTAGCTTAACTTTTTTCTAAACAACTAAAAAGATAAAAAAATTTGATTGATGTAGTCTTTAAAAAACATAAAATTTTAAACTCGATCCATCTGGAAACTCCACTGTCTAACATCCCTCCAAAAATTTCTACCCAAAGAAACCACCATCAATTATTCAATCCTCTCCCTGATCTCGAAAGGTTTATTAGGGAAAGATTGAATAAGCAAACTTCTCGTATGAACCTTGAAAATTTAGGAGACCAATCTCTCTCAGATATCCATCACATATTTGTAGAGAGTCATGCTCACCAATCTCAATAAATGAAGAAATTATTCGAACCCCTTGAATTTTCTTAGATAGCATGTGCTCCCCATGCCATTCCAAAAGATGCTATCAAGAAGCTCCCCATATTTCAAGACAATAATGCCATCACTGCCAAGTCTCACCTTCAAAAGTTTGAAAAGCACCTGGTCAGTTATTGCAATGATGCTGCCCATGACCATGACGATGTCAAAATGAAGCTCTTTGCTTTATCCTTGGAAGATGATGTTGAAGAATGGTACTTCAACCTAGATGATGATTCATATAAAACTCTTAATCAATTCCTAGAGGGTTTTAAGAAGAAATGGGGGGAAAAGAAAGAACCAAGACATCTGCTTGCTACCCTTCATAACATTAAGAAGATGGAGAATGAAACCATGGATGAATTTAACACTAAGTTCAGTCATGTGGTTGCGGAGTTCCCTAGAGAAATCAAGCCAAAGGATGGCTCCATCCTCATAGCTTACATCGAAGCTTTCATTTGTGATTTGAGATACCAATTAAGAGACAACCGACCAATCTAAAACTGCTCAGGAATTGGCCGAGAAAATAGAAAAGAATATGCAGTCTTCAGGCAAATCCAACATTCTAGGAAAACCTAGGGGAAACACTTCATACAACAAAGAAAAGGGAAAAGCCTTTGAATCAGAAGAAAAGGGAGCCTCTAAAGATCCCATGGAAAAGGTAACAGACATGATAAAAGACTTTTTTACCAGTCAAAACCAACTTATGGCAGATCAGTCTACACAATTGAATCTTATGCACAATAGAATAATCACAATGGAAAGAAATAATGGACCTAGGAACTTTTAGCCTAGGCAGAATCATATGTATCAAAAGAAGTTTCCTCAACAAGGGCCTAGGATTCCAAACCAGTTAGACTCAGCTAACATGGTAGAAGAAGTAATTCCATGGCGTAGACCCCGTGAACAATTCCACCAAGAAAGTAATTTTTATGTTGCAAATCAAGTCATGGAACATGGACTTCCCGAGGTCAGTAATCAGGAAACAAATTCAAGCGAGCCTGATCATATATACATGGTAGGCCAGGCCTACCCCTTTTCACCATCTAAATAGTACAAGCATGAGGATGAAACCATTGCAGAATCCTATAGTGAAACTTATGATGAAAACTGTAATATACATGATGGGACTCCTATGTGTTCTCCATATAATGATGACATTCTGGAAGGTTACTACCTTTGGGCCTTTTCTCTGAAGAAGATGAGTATGAAAATGAGGACAAGTATAGCTTGGAACATGCCAACAAATGATGGAGACTCCCTTATCCCTGACAAAGATGGTGATGAGGAGTCCTGGGCATTCATGGAAAATCCGGTATATGACATGAATAAAGAGGAAAATAATGAACCAGAAACTTTTGATGGTTTTGTTGACTTTTCTATCTATGACATATCTAAAGGAGAGAGCATGGACCATGTGGCCTTGGGAAACTTTGATATAAAAAATGAGCATGCAGTTTATTTACATGATCAATCTGAGCCATATATCATTATCCGTAATGAAGACAAAGAAAACTTGATATCGAAACATGATATCAGCAATGGGGAATCCATCACATCTAACATAGATGATGGTGATGACTAATGGGATTTTTGTGGATATCTTATTAAGAATCCTATCTATGCTATATCTAGCATGGGGAGTGCCTATTTAGAAATTTGTGGAAGTCCAATCTACTATACTTCCATAGAGGGAAGCATGGATCTAGAGACCTTGGAAAACCTTAGTATGGAAGAGGAGCATTCATAATTTTCATGTGATCATTCAGAGTAATATCATGCAGAGCCGCACAAGGGTATCAGTAATGAATACATTGAGAAGCAGTATTGTGATAATTCAGATGTGATGCAGTCAGTGGAATATCAGTCTCAGCCATATTTTTCACATATAGAGGTTCCTTATGATTTGGAGCTACTTGGGGCTTGTGCAATGAGTTATCCTTTGATAATCCCCGATGATCAGTATGATGATGTAGTCAGTCTGCCTCATCATTCTAATTGGTATATCAGTCCTATCCAATCATGGATAGATGCAACCTGCATGAGGACATACAAGTTGGGGAAGATTTTTTATGACATTATTCATGCCTATGATCTCCCATCCATCCCGCCCATTCTAAATCATCACACAGGTTTGCATTTTCTGAATAAGGTATCCTTACTTTGGCTGGTAACCAAAGACAAGGAAATTTTTTTTTATGTTAACAAAATTTTTAAGTGGTTACATTGGATTTCTGATTACACTTAACCCTTTTTATATCATGTTTAGAGTAGGAAAATAAGCTCCTTGAAAGAGAGCATTTACTTTTTGCATTTCTATTTTATACTTAGCTATAATAAAACTTTGCTTCTTTTAGTTAGTTACATTTATTTTGTTTAAATAAATCAGCTTAATGGTTCATTTGATTTTTTATAAAACTTGTGCTATTGAGGTTTTTATTGTAAAGTTGAGATGTTTTTACAAGGTATATAAACCAGAGATACCGGTGTTCTCATATCCTCTCCTTGTCTTAAAGATTAGATCGAGCACATGTCCCACAGTTGGAGCCAGAATGTTACCACCTAAGTTGTACTTAGTGGTTTTTTATCAAGTGAGCTTGGTGAACTGGACAAGGATAACTTGTTTGGACTTCAGAAGACCTTCAATCTTACTTCTGGGAAGATTTGTTGTACTATATCACATGTTCATACCCCATGGGGGAATTGTAATAAATGTTCTAGCATGATATTGTCGATAAAAGACTCAGTCTCTTAGACTTTATTTGTCAATCCGATCAGCCCAGGGTTTTTTTTCCCTTGGTTATTATTGGTTGTTGAATAAACAACTGATAATTTCTGAGTTTTTCACTCCATACCTCCAAAGTTGGGGTGGTTGGCTTGTCATTTAGGCATATTGATATTATTAGAGTCTATGTGTCAATGTATAAACATTCTAGGAATCATGGCCGAGCCATATGAACATGTCTAAGTCCCCCTAGGTTTTTTTCAACTTTTTTATTTTTTTAATTTTTTCTGTGTTTTTTATTAAAATTTAATTTTTCCAAAACTTAAGCTATTTTTTAATAGTTTAATTGGAAAAATTGATTTTGTAATAAAAGTGGACCAAATAATCAGTTTCAGTCATGTAGGTGCTCATTTTCAAGCTAAGAGAACCATGTAAACCCATGGACCCTCTATTTCCTGGTTTTGAGTGATTTTCCATCACTCAGGTCAAAAATTCCCAAAAATCAATTAATGATTATTTTAATTAATAAATTGATGAATAATGGAGCAAATCCAGAATCATAGATCAGTGGATTCTCAGCTGATTTGATTGAAATCAGTCAGATCTGAACCAGATTGACTAGATCTGACAAATCCTTAACTGAAGAAGGCGATCAAATCAGATCCAGAGTTGATATTCAACATCCTTTATGGGGAATTTTTCCCTCCCTCTCTCCTCCACACATTTTGGCTCATCTGGATGAGTTTTGGTGGATGCTTTAGTCAATAGATTGAGGTGTTAGTCAGATCAGCTCTCTGATTGACAATTGCACTCAGTGAGACTCAGATTTGGCTCAGTTCAGCTTCAGATCTGCATTGATTGACTCTCCATTAGCTGATTTGGTCTATCTCCTTGGGATTTGTGCCCCCCTGGGCTGGATCTCCTAGTTTTTGTATATATCTAAGCATAAGCCTCCTCTTCCAAGCTAGTTAGAACTGGGATTGAGGTGATACTACTATTGTACTGTTGTTATTGTTCATTTGAAATAAAGAGAAGCTTTGGAGGCAAGACAGTGTTATGCCATTGTATTTGTGGATGATCATTGCCATTTTTTACTAAGGTAACCTGTATCTAGGTTCATAATTTGCTGATTGCTTGTGGATTCATTGATAATATTGATAATAAGCTTATTATAATCTTGATAGGAAAGGTGTTTTTCAATAAGTTTATTCGCCATCTCTTTCCTTTGATGCATGTTTAGAGATCTAGATTCAGCATGTTTTATAAGTTTATATGTATGTTATTCTGAATCTCTATGTATGTACTAATCGGATCTCACAAGTATTTTAGCAAGTTTTTTTATTTCAGCTAAGCTGCAAGTTCCTAGATTAGAGAGGATGCTGATCTTGTTTGCTTCTTCACTCTCTCCAAAACCTTCCAAATGCATAGTTCCTCGACATTCCATCTGAAAGCTCCACGGTGGATCTTCAAGGCTACCAACATTTCTTTCCTCCTCTTCCTCTTTCAAAATCAATTCTTTTACCTGGTTACTTTGTTCATTGCTTTGATATTGTTTAGATCTATTATCTCAAAGTAAATTTAACATAGATCTATCTTCTCAAAGCCCATAATCTAGATCTTGTTCTTAAAAGGTTTCATAAGCATTCTAGATCTAGCTTTATGGAAATCGTCTTTTTTGCATGGAATTTTAAAGAGAATTTGTAGCTTGCATGCATTAGATTTCTATTTTCTGTTATAAAAGATAAATCTAGCAATCAGTGCACATCATATTGGCTGCCTAAAAGGAAATCCAAGATCCCAAGGAAAGCTTGCTTTCCTTGGTTCCTTTTTTACCGTTTTTAACTAGTTTTAACTTAGTTTTTTTTTGGTTAAAAGTAAGCCGACCCAAAGGTACTTTCAGAGTGCTTTTGGGCATATTTCAGTCTAATAATCTTGCAGTTTTTTAGTAGGTATAACAGAAAAGAGGAAGAGATGCTGTTCGAAAGTGACTTTTGGGCGTTTTGAATCCCCCCAGGGGTCTCTCTTTTTGACTGAAATCTTTCATTTTTGCACTTTGTAAGCTCTTGGTTTCATTTTGTATAAGAATCAAGAGGCATCATATCAGTTTTCTTATATTGTAACCACTTGTTGGGTAAGATTATTACTACTTAATTTACCTTCGATTTACTTATCAACCGGGACACATAAACTTTGAGTTACTACACTGCAAGGTAAAATGGTTTCAAGCTCATGCCTAGGGTAATTTTGATTTGCTCATTTATAAAGAAAAAGAATGTAGTTTATGAAACTAACTACTCTATTGAACAACCAAGACCAAAAGTTGTTAAGTCTAATCTAAGGAAAAAAATCAGCTTGCTGAGTACTGTTTTACAGTCCAAAAGTTTATCAAATCCAAATAATAAAACCTGCAGCAATTTCAAACTATACTAATTGTTGTCCTATTTTTCAAAAGAGAAATCAAGAAAGTAAATGATTCGTTAAAGGAAACCCTACTTGTCCATACTGACCTTCAACTGTCAAACCTACCTACACAATGAATACTAGTTGATCAATCCTAGTGGTCTTACACCTTTTTAACACAGCCTCTAAGACTGCACTCATCACCCACAAAGAATATTATGCTAAGCCCAATGGATCTTCTTAACCCTAATTCACACCAATGTTATCATTCATAAATAATTATTAGAAATAAATTTTCCTTTCGGTTAACAACAGATACAAGTCTACTTGCATTCTATGCCCACAAAAATATATTGGAAATATTCAGACAAAACCACATTTCACTCTCATTTGTCTATCCTACAAGATTTATCTTTGAACCACAGGAAACAAATACTGTCCAATATTAATGAACTGTACTTCTTCTTCTTTATCTCATTCAAGATTTCAAATTAAACAAGGCATAATTCCAATCCTCTATATAACAAATTTGAAATGCTATCTTAAAAACCCTATGAACTTTATAAACTTCTAAAATCTCTGTAAATTATATAAACTTATAAAATCTCTGTAAATTCAATAAATGCTGCAAGTCCTCAAATCTTTGAAACGCTACAAATATTTAAAACACTCCATAACCTTGTAAATTCTGTGACCTAAAAGAATTCTAGACAAGAAATTTAACCATTCAGTAATCAGTATCAATTCTGGAAATGAAAGAAATCTGAAAATCTAAATCCAATATATCTCTCCACTCTCACTACTCTTCAAATCTCTATTCTACTAAATTGAATCTACAGACAAAGCTGGAAGTATCTATTTTATCTAAAGGTATTGAGTAATGCAATCAAGCTTATCACACCATTTCAATGACACCAACTAACTTAATGTAAGCATGTATTTCATTCCCAAATCAAGAGCTGTTAAAACTACTGGCATACATACATAAAATATAGTATCAGAAATATATAATGCAAATTTACTTACAGCAGTGGAAAAGAAAACAACACTACACACAGATAACCGGAGTTGAAGGTGGGCCCGACCTTCAACACCTATGAATATTAAACTGAAGCTTTAGGGAAGCAAATGCAACTGTTGATCAATTAATTAAAAGTCAGAGTTTTACAGTGTCTTCTCCTCTGTCTCGTCCTTCTAAGGATTTATTTATACATCAATAGATGGATAAGATCCATCCCAAAAATCAGAAATTCGTGCAACCACCCAGAAAACGGCCAACACCAAAATCTGGAAAAACCACGTCTGTTCCGGAAAGGATTTCTCCACATTCATTCATAAATTCTGAAAATTTCCCATGGTTAGGGGTAAACAGGGCCATTTATAAAGTGGGTTTTGAACTGTTTTGAATAATTCTGAACCAATTGCTCAGAAATTGAACCCGAAATTAGGCTCCTGATTAATGAAGGGAATGCCATTGCCAGATTGCTTGAGATTAGGGCCACGATTTCTGGAGGAAATTGAGCATTTGAATGATGACTGATAGCTCAAAATCCATATTGAAATGACCAAGCATAGTTTTGGACAAATGAATCCCCCAAATATCTGAACCAATCAATACATGCTCAGTGAGTGCCGGAATGGGTGTGGAATCGAGCCACCAAACTTTGGAAAATAATCAGAGTTTTAATCATAAGTTGAAATCCATCAAAATAATGAATAAAATAACTAAAAAAATAAGAATTTTACCTTGCTTAGATTTTTGATGCATCCCCTTCAAAATATATAGTTGAGCACAACATATACAACAAAATGAAATCAAAATCACTAGTTCCTTTACAAATTTGAACTAGAAATTGGATGGTAGATGGAAAAAATGGGAGGCCATCATCTCCCCCAAACCAAAGACCTTGCATGTCCCAATGCAAGAAAACTTTAAACCTGACAGGTAAAACTGATAGGCAAAATTGATAATTAAAATTGAGTTAGACTCCATAAACTGAAGCTGAAGTGTTAAATATCACTTGTACTTGAGGAGGAGATGGAATTGGCCTCTTTGCTGAGCTTTGATCAAATCCTTCTTTATCAATTATTTCTTAAGTCTGCGATTGGATCTAGTCATGTCATCTACCAAGGTTTGCAGAAATGCAACCTTAGTTTTCAACACTACATTTTCATGTTTAATATATCGATCAAATATGTTCTCGCAATTGTTCAGTTTATTCAACATTCCTTTGTTTGAAATATTCAATGCCTATATTTGAAGAGGTAACTGATGTTTGACAGACCTGAGATCAGATCTTGGTATTTGGTATGATGAGGAATGGAATGACAATGACGAATCCTCCATATGATTTGACATTGAAGGACTAAAGTGAGAATTAACATGATAATAACCACATGCTTTCAAAAATAAGATAGACCAACTTATGGAAAGATTATATGATAAGAAAAATGAGTTCATATGTTATATTTGCATGGAGCATGCAATTTGATCTTAGGAAAGATTAAAATTTCGAAGAGGTAAGATCAAAGGAATTGGCAAACATGTTTTTCACCTATTAAAATGATAATGTCATATATAAACAATCAATGTGGTAAACTAATTCAGGACACACATTATTGTATAAAATGTGTCATTAACCAAAAAAATGAAGTTTGCCATTATAAATTCTCTTTTTAATGTATGACATCAAACAGATTATAATATATAGGTGACTTTGATTATAAAATAAAAATATTCATCTATATGAGACTGAGGAACCAATCATTATGCCAATCAAAACAAATCAGCTTTAAAATTAATGGCTTTATGAAGTATAAATATTCAAGGGAAATCTCATATTATCTAGCTATTTTAAAATTAGAAATATACGGATTTCAGCAGTTAAACCTTAAGTAATGTTCTGAAAATTACCTCGGCAATTTAGTTCACACAGTTTACATATTTTCTAGTACCTTACCCAGCACTTGTTCCAACATTCTCATGGTTTAAATGTAGAAATATGTTCAAGTTTGCAAAGGTGGAAGGTTGCTGCCATCAGAATTGGAGATGCTGTAGGTAAAAATGCTCCATGGAAAAGATGAATAGCCTTCTTTTAAATTTCAGACTTCTGTAAGTTGAAGAAGAAAACTGGGGTTGACTAAAAAAATTATGTTCTATCCAGCAAGTTCTTTGCATAATTTCCATTAATTATTGCTCATCCATCGAATTCAAAATGTGCAAGCAATCGAAAGTGACAGGCTTTGAAGGTAGAGAATCAACCCTCACAAGTAATGAGCCTGGTGATGATTACTAAGGGACTAATAAATTCTTCTATGATCCATAGCTTTGAAAATCCTGTTTCACCCTTCATAGACAAGAATTCAGGTTTAAAAACTTAATCATAGTCTTTGTGTGATAGCTTGAAGTTTTTTACACCAGCGATCCCCTGTTTAAAAATATAATGGCAAAGGAAATATATATATATATATATATATATATATATATATATATAATGGAAAAGGAAAATAAAAATAAAAATATGATGGTAATGCCGGACGTGCTAAGGAAATTATAGCAGATCAAGGCACATACTGCCCACACTGCCTTGCCTTATAATGATATCAACATGTCCCAGAAAAATTCATAGCCTTAAGACATATCAAATGTCAATTTAACCATGGAGTCAGGCTTTGGATGTTAGTAAATTAATGACATAAAAATTAAAAATGACAAACTATAAAATAATCAATAACATAAAATAAAATTTTGCCAAGGTGTATATGTCATTAAATTACTTACAAAGGAGAGGTGGCTTATCAGCTCTATGGAATATAATGTGTTAAGGTAAATCCTCATAATTTCATTAGTTTTTAAATTAGAAAGATGCCTGGCTTTTAACAGTAAATATAACTCTAGCGTTCTGAACATTACCTTTAAAATTCAATTTACAAGTTTTGTAGAACTCATTCCATTACCCGATCTAGTCTGAGTCTAGTATTTTCAGGTCCAGACACAGAAGTATTTTCAAGCTTGCAAGGGTGGAAATGATTGCCAGCAGGGTGATGATGTTATCAGCAAGGGCAAATAACTGTCTTTCTTCAAAATGTCCAATTTTTGTGAGTTGAAAAGACAATTAAAAATACCTGAACAATCAAATAACTGTTTTTCTTCAAAATGTCCAACTTTTGTTAGTTGAAAAGACAATTAAAACTGCCTGAAATTTTTTTTTTATCCAGTAGGCTCCTTGCACAATTACCATTATTCAGTGGTTCTTCTTCATCTGACCACACATAAACAAAGCTAAGTCATAAAACTATTCATTATTGTCAATACAAAAACATAATTAAAAACAGTCCATAGGCTATCAATCTCACTCTTGCATCTACTATTAAAAATATTCAAAACTTCAACCCATAAGCACATACGTATTCCTCTTTATCCATAGAGAACTTCTTCACCAAAATATGTGTCTTCTAAAAACAAGACAAGAGGAGTACCAAATGAGGCCCAAAATAGTTTACTAGCCAACTTGACTCAGCTTCACACAAGAAAGTTTGAGTGGAAAAAAAATAAGGTTCACAGCTATGTTCATTGAATCACTAAACATTAGTACACTCTAGAGGCATAAACCTATTCTATAATAAAGATCAGGTAACAAAGACTTAAAGCATCTGAAAATGATTATCGACTGGATTATTACAAACAGTTCTCTTTAATTTTCATTTAAACCAACATGGCTTCTCTTTAACATTTACATAGGTACATTGTTCACATAGACAAGTATAAATGAGGATTTTTTTTTTTAAATAGATATCAAAGTCAGAACCCACTACTGGCGATCCTGTTCAATACACTGGTGGGGTAACTGTAATACCTAAGAAAATTCTTCCCCAGGCAGAATGCCCCATTGCCAACAAGCCTGTTCAGTACCCTGATGGGTTTACCTGTTTATACCACAGGTCGGTATCCGCTGCCAGCGGACCTGTTCAGTATCCCGATGGTTTAACCTCTTACACCCTTTTTCTACCAGAGGTCCTTGTCCCAATTAATATTAAAGATAAAATTTATAATTTGCTTACGCATAGATGAGTGGGGTAGCAGCTCTGAAAACCTTCTAGGAGTGGGATGGTATTAAAATTGGAAGAGATTTCTTGAAACATGCCTATAAAGATTTGTCCGTATGAACAACTAACCCCTATAACTGTATAAATTGAAAGACATGAGGTGGTTGGAATTATTTATAATATATATGTATATTTAATATAATGAAAGCCAATGGATAATGATCAAAAGACCCTTCAGTCTTGAAAACCATCCTTAATCAAATTTTTTTGATGCCTGTCTGGATAATAACTCAATGTCCCAAATTGTTACTACTTGTAAAAATATCCTCGTTCAATCCAGTGTGAAACCAAGTCAAATGACACTAGTATATTATGAGTTCATAAGTAAAAACCCCTTTGAAGCTTAAATCACTGATGGATGCAGTGCTAGGTGGATAGGTACTTGTATGAATAAATAGGACAAGTCTAAAAAACTGAGCAGCACACACTTTATTTACTTGACACAAGCATTCCGGTTACCCAGTGAAACTCAGAAATTAATTCAAATTAACACAGTCCTTGAAAATTCTTTGTAAAAGGAATCAATGGGCTGAAGTAGGAACAGTAACAGAAAGACTTCCCTTTTTGTTTTTGTTTTAACAAAAAAAATACCCTGAACCTACCCAAAGAGAATACCTGCATCATTCAAAAGAACCTATTGATAACAAAACTCCTGTACATATGTACAAAGAAACAATTTTATTGGATGTCACTGCAAGAAAGTAGGGGATGAAGAAGTCATTTCTTCACCTACGATCTCTAGTTCAGATTGTTGACTCATATTTCGAATGAATTCTTGCTTAGAAAGAGGTTTATGATATACCTTTAACTGGTGTCCATTACCACAAATGCAACCTGTTCATCACCAATTGGTCTTATGTTTACAGAACCATTATTAAAAACAGTCACAATTTCATATTACACTCTGGCATTTTTCCTTTTTACAGGCTATGAGCGGTTGTTATAATAAATTTTCTAAAAGTATGGATTGGAGAGAAGGTATAAATTCTGGTTAAAGATCTTATCATTTTATTGGAAAAAAAAAAACAACAAAGCTGCATTAATTTCTAAACTAAACATGCAACTTTTTTTTAATTATATACATATTTTCCTATTCTACCTAAGAAGAAAGAAAACATTTCTATTCAAGTATATGAATTCTTCCAATGTAACCAAGTGCGAATTAAGATTAAAAATATACCTTTATCCATATATGAAAAAGTTGTCGCAATGATTACCTGAATATGGAGAACCAACCGACTTACTTGCTTCTACAACAAAATGTGTTGAAGGATGAAATGGTGTTGTAGTCTGGTTACTTCTTGGAACCAACTTTCAAAGTAGTCCTAGTACTCACCTTCCTTCATCATATCATGTAGATCCCCTTCTTCTGATTGATTGATTTTGGAAGTACATAGAGGATATGCTAATACCTCCTCAATTTTAGGTTGCTTTCCATCGGATGTAATCCCCAAGTTGTCAATTTCCTCTGCAATTTGGCAAGGAAATTTTTTGTGTGGCTCTTGGGGCTTTAATTCATTTGTTATGTCAGGAGAGGTACATAAACTCTTAACTGCTGTTAGGATGTGTTCTACCTGATAAGAAGAATTCCCAACTGCAGCTAGGATTTGAGAAAGTTTTCCCAAATTGATGGTTACTTCTAAATCCATTTTTGTCGGTTGTTTTGTTCATGTCTCACACAAGGATTAGTGTCTGGGGCTCTTACAACACCCAAGTTTTTATTTTTATTTGGTTTATATGTGTTTTAGATGATTCTAATCAAGACTATCTGCCACTAAAAACATATTTACGCCAATCAAACACACGCTGCTCTTGCATAAAATAAAACACTCTTGAAATTAAATTGTGGAAAGTAAACACACCCAAACTTCCAAAAAGAAAAACACACTTGCATGAAATTAAATTGAAAGAAAGTAAACACGCCTTACAGGAAAGGTAAACACACTTTTGCAGCAAAATAAATCAAACATGTGAAAAAGAAAACACACTTACGAGAAGGAAACAACAAGGATTTGGGGAAACCCACTAAAGTAGATGCATCAGGCTGTTACACCATGGGAATCCCGTAGTGAATTCATCTTTGTGTCTTATCGTTTCCCCTCCACCTTGTTGTGTAATGTAAAGGAAACCTATCTACCCCTATCTACTTGAACTTCACAGCCAACAAATTCATAGAAAATGAGCAAAATACCATCTTACCTTGGAGCAACTCCCCGGCAACGACGCCAAAATGTTGGGTAAAATTATTACTACTTAATTTACCTTCGATTTAATTATCAACCGGGACACGTAAACTTTGAGTTACTACACTGCAAGGTAAAATGGTTTCAAGCTCATGCCTAGGGTAATTTTGATTTGCTCATGTATAAAGAAAAAGAATGTAGTTTATGAAACTAACTACTCTATTGAACAACCAAGACCAAAAGTTGTTAAGTCTAATCTAAGGAAAAAAATCAGCTTGCTGAGTACTGTTTTACAGTCCAAAAGTTTATCAAATCCAATTAATAAAACCTGCAACAATTTCAAACTATACTAATTGTTGTCCTATTTTTCAAAAGAGCAATCAAGCAAGTAATTGATTCGTTAAAGGAAACCATACTTGTCCATACAGACCTTCAGCTCTCAAACCTACCTACACAATGAATACTAGTTGATCAATCCTAGTGGTCTTACACCTTTTTAACATATCCTCTAAGACTGCACTCATCACCCACAAAGAATCTTATGCTAAGCCCAATGGCTGTTCTTAACCCTAATTCACACCAATGTTATCATTCATAAATAATTATTAGAAATAAATTTGCCTTTCTGTTAACAACAGATACAACTCTACTTGCATTCTATGCCCACAAAAATATATTGGAAATATTCAGACAAAACCACATTTCACTCTCATTTGTCTATCCTACAAGATTTATCTTTGAACCACAAGAAACAAATACTGTCCAATATTAATGAACTGTACTTCTTCTTCTTTATCTCATTCAATATTTCAAATTAAAAAAGGCATAATTCCAATCCTCTATATAACAAATTTGAAATCCTATCTTAAAAACCCTATGAACTTTATAAACTTCTAAAATCTATGTAAATTCTATAAACTTATAAAATCTCTGTAAATTCAATAAATGCTGCAAGTCCTCAAATCTTTGAAATGCTACAAATCTTTAAAACACTCCACAACCTTGTAAATTCTGTGACCTAAAAGAATTCTAGACAAGAAATTTAACCATTCAGTAATCAGTATCAATTCTGGAAATGAAAGAAATCTGGAAATCTAAATCCAACATATCTCTCCACTCTCACTACTCTTCAAATCTCTATTCTACTAAATCGAATCTACAGACAAAGCTGGAAGTATCTATTTTATCTAAAGGTATTGAGTAATGCAATCAAGCTTATCACACCATTTCAATGACACCAACTAACTTAATGTAAGCATGTATTTCATTCCCAAATCAAGAGCTGTTAAAACTATTGGCATACATACATAAAAGACAGTATCAGAAATATATAATGCAAATTTACTTATAGCAATGGAAAAGAAAACAACACTACACACAGATAACCGGAGTTGAAGGTGGGCCTGACCTTCAACACCTATGAATCTGAAACTGAAGCTTTAGGGAAGCAAATGCAACTGTTGATCAATTAATTAAAAATTGAAGTTTTATAGTGTCTTCTCCTCTGTCTTGTCCTTCTAAGGATTTATTTATACATCAATAGATGGATAAGATCCATCCCAAAAATCAGAAATTCGTGCAGCCACCCAGAAAATGACAAACACCAAAATCTGGAAAAACCACGTCTGTTCCGGAAAGGATTTCTCCACATTCATTCATAAATTCTGAAAATTTCCCATGGTCAGGGGTAAACGGGGCCATTTATGAAGTGCGT
>LPNX010697113.1:490626-527439 GCA_001517045.1 Pseudotsuga menziesii | reverse complement strand
TCTCCAACGCAGTCGATAGGCACGCAGCATACACTGAAGAGCATCTCCAGATTGAAGGCACGCAGCATACACTGAAGGGCATCTCCAGATTGAAGGCACGCAACAAAACGCTATGCACCACACAGCATAAACTTACTCTCAACACCACGCACCATAACTTAATCTCAACACCATGCACCAGGCATCACGCATTCTCCAAATCAACACGCTGCAGCATAAACCACCGTAACAAAAACTTACAGCGTGGAAGAATTAGGGTTTGCAGCAGAGAATCACCTTAACATAAACGCACATAATGAATGCACGCAGGGGCAGACTGGCAGGCAGTCTGGCAGCCAGGAGGGCACAGAAAATGCAGCAGGAGTTATGGCAGACAACCTGCTCTGATACCACTTGTTGGTAATAACTCCCAATTCGTTAATCTATTCATGGCTAAGCATTCATTTATACATTCATGTGACGGTTTATTTCACCTTCCATCCAGCCTTTTCGGCTTCCAACTATTCCTATTTATTTATTTACAATATTATAATCCCTAACGGATTATATTCTAACAGTTTTGAACCGTTTTGAATAATTCTCAACCAATTGCTCAGAAATTGAGCCCGAAATCAGGTTCCTAATTAATGACGGGAATGCCATTGCCAGATTGCTTGAGATTAGGGCCATGAATTCTGGAGGAAACAGAGCATTTGAATGATGAATGATAGCTAAAACTCCATATTGAAACGACCAAGCATAGTTTTGGACAAATGAATCCCCCAAATATCTGAACCAATCAATACATGCTCAGTGAGTGCCGGAACGAGTGTGGGATTGAGCCACCAAACCTTTGGAAAATAATCATAGTTTTAATCATAAGTTGAAATCCATCAAAATAATGAATAAAATAACTAAAAAAATAAGAATTTTACCTTGCTTAGAGTTTTGATGCATCCCCTTCAAAATATGTAGTTGAGCACAACATATACAACAAAATGAAATCAAAATCACTGGTTCCTTTACAAATTTGAACTAGAAATTGGATGGTAGATGGATAAAATTGGAGGCCATCACCACTGGTAATAAAAATAATTCTTAATAGGCTCTTTTGAGCCCATTCCCCATCCCCCCTGGGGGGATTTGCTTCCGTGTCATTTTTTGTTTTTTGTTCATCTTTTTTCAATATAGCGTAGTAATAATATGCAGGGTAGTATAATTTGATTTAAAATCAATTCCATATTCCATTTCTATTGGTTTCAAAGTAACTTTAATACTTACCCCACGAGCCTCCTTTTGAGCCGAAAGGTGAAGAAAGGTTCGTGGTAGTCTAATTAGAAAATTGTGGTTTTCTTATCCTTTTATGTTTCATTTGCTATAATCATTTGTTTTAGTAACCATAATAAAATCAACCCCTCCTTGATTCTCCGATTGAGGTCCACTTGGACCGAAAGAGGTTCCTGGAGGGTTTTCTTTTTAACAAGAACTTCCATTTCACGATTTACTAAAATTGACAAGACTTCGGTGCTCTGCACTTGGCTGCAGTTCATCCGATCAGTCAAGCTGTATCAAAAGCACTTGAGTGACTAGTATAATTAGGATTCACTCTCCCAAATTGACAAACCATCAGGTGAAAATCCAACACCTAGATCAAACCATTACGGTGGAAAAATACCGAAAGGAAGCGAGAAATTCTAAAAAGTGACCTCGGGGCACTGATCTCTGTCACACCCTAACGGGTTTGTTATGAAAAATAGCCCCAGAGACTCCATTCAGCCCATATATTCCTTGCGGGTAGCCGTGAAGGTTTAGTTTTGGACATACTCCAAGTACTCTCGGGTATATTTGGAGTCCACCCCTTCGCCTAATTTTAATCAACTCATATTTTACATTAACTTAAAACGTACCAAGAGGCAATTGCAAAACATTCACTCCAAGCACATGCAAGTACATTTATTTTCTTTTGAATCCATTTTAAGGCACCGGTTAATTTCTTGCTATATATATATATATATTGTTTCTCAGCATTGTGCTTTCATGCACTCATTTTGTATCTTGTCATCTATGGTTGTTTATGGTTAAATTTCAAACTCCTAAGTAATTCATTGAGTTTAAAATCACCATACTAATTAGTTAGCCTTAGTAACTTAATAGGGTCTACCCCCCTTGGCTTCGTTAGGAGTTGAGGCTAAACGAAAGAGTCAAGAACAAGGTGACAGCCTTGACTCGAGACTTTCCCCTAAGGACACATCGAGTGGCTTGAATATTTCTGCCATGTGACCCAAGTGTGTGAAAGGCGGCAACAGGGAGCATAATTATAGGACATGGGATATTCACCTATGTCATTGGACCAGATTTGACTGGTCACTTGAAGCATGTATGCACTTAGCAAATGGTAGTCTACTCACTTGGAGGTATAAGCACTTTCATGATTTTTTGATGAGGAACCTCCTTGATTTATATTTTTATTATGTTCTTATGTACCTTGATGATATGTATTATGTAATCATGATGTTTGGAAGAATTCATACAAGAAAATGGGATCCATGAATTCTCTTTCCTAATAGTATGAGTTGGAGAGCACTCTTAATTGTTGGAGCACTCTTAATTGTTCAGGAAACATGAAGTGTGGGAGATGGATTCCCCACTTAATAAGGTGATTTTAATCAAATTAGTGAATCATAGAGCATTCTAGTTCCTCTCGAATATCTTCATGGAATCTCAAAGACTCAAAGTGGAAAGCTTAGTGGCAACTTCAAAGAATCATATAGAAGGCAGGTTCTTCAACAACCATGTTTGAAATTGCTTGAGGGCAAGAAATATTGGGAAGGTAGGATTTGGAATGTCCCAAATTTTGCATTGGGTCACAATGGCCAAATCACATTTTCCATATTCATGAAAATTTTCAAATCGATGCTAAAAGTCAAATAATTGCCAAGGAGGAAAATCACTAGTTTCCTAGGTTGGGGGTGGAAGCTTTGAGATTTGGAATAAGGGGGATAATAAATGATTTTTAGAAACTAGAAGTGGATAAATATTTAATAATGTATATTATTAAATAAATACAATATAAAATTGGTAATGGATCATGGAGACACATAGATACTATGGGGTCCACACAAGCTAGAAAATTCGTGCCACATGGCATCCTCCACTTGCAATCTCGAATCTATGGGAAGCCTAATGTTTTTGGATAGATTATAAGATTAAAATTATTTTCCATATACTTCATAGGTATAATTTGGGATGAATTTTAACTTACAATGGAGAGGAAGAGCCAAATGAGAGTTTCATGGACACTTGACTAGATTCCACTTACATTTATGGCATCTATGACACCAATGATGGAGATTCTATGATAGTTATGACACAAGTCAGATATGAAGTCTTAAATCTGACATATATAACATTTAAATCATGAATATATCATCTTAGATGATTCTCATGGGAGTTGTATAAGGCCAAGAGGCTCCTACTTGAATTTGGGGGAAGATAGAAGAGGAAGAGAGAGGCCACATGGCAAAGCATGAGACACCACACCAATTCGACTTGGCTTGGTTTTATGGATGATTTGGGGGAATATTAGAAGGATAATTGTGTTTATAAAATACAGTAATAAACCAAGAGAATGTATTTTTATCATTTTATGAATTTGGGTTTATAAAGAGAGAGCTAGTGGATGACTAGTTCCTTTCCTTAGCCAATTTTGAGGGTGAAAGATTCCCATCCTAATTGGTGATTTGGAGAGGCCACTTAGGTATTTCAAGGAGATTAAATGGATTCATAAGTTATAGGTGAAATATATATGAATCTCATGGAATTATCAATACCATCTTTTTCTTCCATTCATTTCACGTTTTCTCACCATATTTCAGCTCTATGGAGTGAGGCGCACTTGGTGAGCTATCCATATCTTTGAGGGAGATTCTATTTCTCCATTATTCTGTATTATTATGTAAATTTTATTTTATTTAAGTTCATAAATATCTCAGGTATAAATACCAATATATATCATGTATTATTGTCCAATATTGAAGAAACAATGCCATTTCCCCAATACCTTGTTGTAAACTCTTGCAATCTTGATGGAATCGAATATATGTGTGCACCATTGATGATTTATAAAGTAATGAAATTAAAATAATGTATAATATGGTTTAATTTTCAGTAACTAATAACTTGTGTCCATTGGGTCAAATTTCATATCATTTGGAGCAAATTACATCTCGTTTCCCCATGGGTCCAAAACTAGTTTTTTATATCTGATTGAAGGAAGTGATAACAGACATGGGAGGTCAATTGGTTATGTATATGAGTATTTAATAAAGTATTATAAATATATCCTGCTTAAATTTGATAATTATATTTGGTTTCAGTACACTTGGGAAGCTATTTCTATCATTCACCTTGGGGGGGATTTGAGCCCCAAAATGGCTAGTTAAAGCATCTATCTTATTCAGAATTTGATATAGAATTTCAGAAGTAATTGGAAGTTCATAATACATCCATTAAAATTATAATTAAGTTATTATATCACTCATACACCTTAATCTATAATTCGAGAGCATTTGGAACTATTTGGAGTCATCTACCATTGGGGTTTGGAACCTTAAAAATACTAGTAAATTCATGGAGTGCTCTTGGATACCTATTAGACCCAAAAATCACATATGATTCTTAAAATATAATTTAATTTATGTTTTATAATATATCCAAGTATCATACCCACCATTAGTGAAGGTTGTACAGTGTGGTGAAGAGATTTGTTCTAGGACCCAGGGGGGGATTTCCACCTCCCAAATTAACTAGTCTTGTCTCGAAACTTATTCCCTTGAAAATTGAAGACCATGGTTGGGTATATCAGTGATTATATGTATTACATATGTTATAATATGTCCCATCACCCATCAGGACCTTCCTCACCAAGTTTGAAATAAATTGGAGGAATTTTGGAATCAATTGAATCCATATAACTAGAGTTGTAAGAAGATGAATTTGAGTACATTGTGAAAGAATTGAAGAATTGGTAATTTTGATAAAATTTTCAAAAAGGGGACATTACAATATATAGGTTTCCTTTTCATCCACCTTCATGCAATTTGGAACCTTCTCCCTCCTTGGCCCAAATTTAATGCTTTTCCCTATTACAACTTTTCATGCATTGCCTATTTTTGTCACTGAAATCTAGAATGGAAACTATGCCCTAAAGTTGCTAATTTTCCTTATGAAATAATTTTCTGAATTGCATGCTTTTGTGAATGAGCCTCCAAATGGAAATTGAACCCTACCTTGGCCTAGATTTTCCTCTTTTGTGTCTGGCATATTTTCTTTCCTTTTGTCAGTCCTATGATAGATTCTATTTCCTCCTTGGAAATTTGGATTTCCCAAGTGGCCCTCAAACTTAGAATAATCCTCTTACATAATTATTTTAGAAATTTTCCTTAGGATAATTAAATAATATCATTTATAACCCCTAGGTTTTAATCATGGTCAACACTTTTGGTGGTAAAAATGTGGATATGACAGTCATCCCCTCCCAAGTCTACTTGTTCTCAAGCAGAAGCACCATAGAGTGCTACAAAATATTTCCACCATGTTTCTGTTGCACCACTCTGATCATATTCATTTATTTGATGACCACTTCTTTTAACAAAAATGTCAACCCAGTTGAGGTAACTGAGTAGAATTCCTAGATCCCACTGTCTCCTCTATAACGACCCAAATGTTGCTATCCCCTTTGGAAATATGTCATTCCTAAGAATGCTAGGATCCCATGGTTTTATCTTCCTCCTTCCAACCATCAATAATTTTTTTTTTTTTTATCATTGTAGAGGATTGAAATAAGGTTGTGAAAATCATACCACAACACTAAAAGCTCATCTTATCTCTTTGTTCTGGTGCAAAAACTCAACACTCTACTACTTGTTCCACCAAACTGGCTCAAGTGGAACAGCCATGCATATCCTTGCTTGATGAGACATCAAATAGATACCTTTTATGTTTCTTGTCCACATAGAAAGGGAATGTTTCACTTTTCATACCACATATAAAAACCATTAATTCATCAATGGAATATGTGGGACCATCCTTCTCCTCATGTGGTAGAAAAAGGAAAAACCCCCTCACCCAATTTTCATCCCTATGTGTGTTGGCTGCCATAGGTGTGTGGAATAATTTGTAGTGAAATAACGCTGTGAAAAATGTGTCCACCAAAAGTGTGGATGCATCAAACCCATCATGGGATGGTAAAACACAAGGAAGTTCTTCTAACTCTTCACTAAAAAGAGGACTCATTCCATGAGAAAAATCAACCTTTCTCGGGAAATGTCCATGTGCTTGAAACTCATCATTTGCTTCCCAAAATTCCTAAATCATGAAAAAATAAGAATGCACCTCATGTGCATGTGTATGGAAGGTATCCAATGGATGCAAAATAAATATTTGTGGCTGCCCACATGCCAGGACAATGTCAGTCACAACCAAAAATTTATTGTAGAAATTAAACATTTCACCTACCACGGTCTTCATTCCCAAGGTGTATCTATCCACCCAATCAATGGATAAATAATTAATTTTATTTGTTTATCCATATGGAATGTGATCATCGACCTCCTCTGGATCATATTCTACCATACATAAGGGAATTTGAGAATGTGTCTCTTTGCAACCATGTGCATCAAACAACCCTTCACTAATGCAAGCAATTATAGTACATTCTTGATCCTCTATTTCCGTGATATTTTAATCTACCCAATCCATGAATATATAATCATGTTTTCTTTCTTATTCACTTGGAATGTCCTCAACCATATTTTCCATAGCTAATAACACTTCTTCCTTCCTCCCAATCTGAATGAGTGCTTCACCAATATTTCATTCCTCATAGTTTTTCACAAGCACTTGCAAATGTACTCCCTCCTCATTGTTGTCCTCCACATGAGGTTCCTTCATTATACCCAAAACATTTCCTTCCATGTGAAAGGTGTGACAACTTCAAATCCTATTGAAGCTAACATATCTGGAATTTTGACTCTTGAAGGGATCTTTGTGTGCTCTTCATAAAGTTATCGGTGATCTCCAACTTATTAGCAAGCCTTTTTTATTCTTGTTCATTCTTCTTGACTGCACAATGATACATTTTAAGCACCATGAGGAGATGACCTATGTTAGAAAGTAGATTCATATAGCTCTCCTTTATATTTTCCATTCCTTCTTTCAGAGCTATGCACTCCTTCAGAAAGGGTTCTCCTTCCATCTCTCCTCCATAAGCTTTCCAGCAACATTTTTCCACCAAGGCATTCATGTCAACAAGGTTGTTCATAGATTCCATAAGCTTCTATTTTTCATCCTTTAGTCATCCACTCAAATGATGTGGCTCAAAACAAATATCCTCCATTAAGTGTCCTTCATCAATGACTGACATACATGCTCAATTTTCTTATGGCGTAAATTCACAACATATGTTTCTTTTTTAGCATACACATCAACATTATAAGATCTTATCAATTCATTTACATTGTATGAAGGGGAAGGTATATCATATGATTGCAATGAATTGCAATCTCCACAAAAATCAGAAAGTACCTCATACTTTGGAATTTCATATTCATCATGTTTCCCATAAGTACAAAAATATGAACTATGTGCATCCCTTTGCATCGGATTTTTCTCCTTCGAATTTTCTACTTCACACACAACTGGTGGGGACTTGTCTTCCACTACACTAGAAAGTTCAATTGATGATTTTAGATATTTTCACATGCCCCAATTTACAAAACAATTTAATGTTATTGAGGAAGATTATGTTATATTTTATGCTAAGTTTGTAATTGATGACCAAGTAGGGTCAAGAATAATTAATGTATTTCAGAATATTTTATTAATAAATAAATAAATGATGAGACAACAGCTTAGGGAGGCTATTAAAAGAGTGTTAACTGGTCACTTGGTAGAGGAAACTGGGTGGACAGTATACTGACAAGTGGCAGCATCCCCAAACTACTTCTAAATGTTGCAGGTGGAAACTTCCCTATATTTGTGGTCATGATTCCCCAAGAAAGTTGAATTGGAGCAGGTGGCTCATTAAGTAAAAAACTAACCCAGAAGACCTAGGCATTATTATAAAACATCCCATTGAAGACAGCTAAGGCTGCTCATTTTTGGAGAGGTGATCATTCAGTGGGAATGAAGTGCACTTTAGAAATTCGATGGAGGGGACTTATTGAAGTGAGTTTGAGTGGTTAAATGTTGAGAACAGAACTTATGCAGTTGTTAGGCTGAAGTTCTTAGTGCTGTAAGAAGGATTGAATTACTATTGTAATTTGACTAGTCAGGTGACATAAGATATTAAGGATACATCCTTCACCCAATACTCTACCAGGAGGACTAGGAACAGGCTCGAGGGTCCTGACGAAGTGAAATCTAAGCTTTCTCCAGGAGCTGGTTGGGAGGAAAAACCTCCTTAAGTTGTTGTTAGCTCACCATTTAACAAGTTTTTATTTGTTCAGGTTATTTATAATTTATTTACTGTTTTCAGCAAATGTTTACTAGTTTTTCAAAGATATGCATGTTATTGTTTTGCTAGGGATTGGTAGATTATAGACAGTAGTATTATTCTAAATGAGAAGTAAATAGAAATAGATTACCATACTATATTTTTCCATGCCTTGTATAGGAATTACTCTAATATAGCTGGTTGATTAAGTAGATGTGATAATTTGTTATTAACTTTGAACGAAAAATGTAAATAATTTCTTTTATAGATTGCTTATGATTCATTCCTTAGAAATAGTAGTACATACTCTATCTATTGAATTTATCTACATCAGACAAAGGACTGATTATATATATAAAGATATTTAGTAATCATACCAACCATAGAACTATCATTAGTACTAATATTTATTATAAACACAATAGACAAAGTTAACCAAATAAACATAAGAACAGTAAACAAACTAGCACTTAGGGTTTGGAACTAGATTGTATTCTATAAGTTCTTATAGTAACTTATCCCAAGATCATATTTGGTTTCTGCACTAAAAACAGATGTTTCTTCTGTAAACCTCAAGGCAATTTACCTAGGGTTACAAAAGACAGGTTCCATTCTATTCACAAACTTGCATAAACTTACGTTTTATAAAATTTAACAGCTATAAAATCACTGAAGGTAAAATAGAAAAATAGAGCTAAATTTAATCATGTAAAATTTAATTTATTACAGAACTGTAAGGTATTATAAATAGTAACCCTTATCAGTAAAATTGAGTACTAATTTTACTCTTAACACAATAAAAATTTCCCATAAAACATTGCACTATAAATCTTTTTGAATTACATGATATTAAATTGAAATAACACTATAACAAATTGATAAAAACAAAATTAAATAAGAAGTAATGGGTTATGGCCTTTATAATTATAGGTTGAGGCTTAGGCCTGTCAAAGTTTAATTATACAAAACAATAAAATAAAACCATAACCATTATGTTCCTTACAAGTAGAAAACCCTATATCTTTTTACAAGTTTCAACTGAGTAAATGGACTTGGTCTTCACCATTTAAAATCCTTTTTAAAACTTAATTAACCAAACAAAGGTAGAACAACCTTGTCATGGCTTAGAGATGATTTCTAACAGGAAATCAAAATAAATTTACATTGTTAAGGCCGTAAAGGTACTTTCACTAAAACCCTTTTATCACGGCTGATTTAGCCTTCAAGAACATGCACGTATTTACCCTTAGGGTTTTCTTTACAGAACAAAACAACATGTAGAACAATTTAACAAGAAAAAACCCAGGTTGAGTTCTTTTTAGCAGCAAGCATCCTTATCCTTCAACCAGCACATCAAATGCAAGAGAAAACCCTCATTTGCAACTGAGGCTTACCAGAGTTCACATGGTTGGAAGTTGATGGATCAATCTTGATTTTCCCACCTACAGAGCTGTAAGGAGAACTTGCACAGAGCCACCATTGTTTTTAATGGCTTAAAATATTTTAATAAAAATAACAAAATTTCCCTTTTACAAAAGGAAAAGACAAGAGAAGGTTGTTACCTGTTAGCATTTTCCTTCGTACCAAATCCTTGGGAAAATTCGATGGCACCTTGGATGACGTTGTTTCAGAAGTTACTACACCAAATGCATTTGTAAAAACCTTAGTCACGACGTTGAAGGAAAACAAGCAATACTCTAACTAGAATGAAGAAGCTCGTGGCTTAAAACTCTGTCCACTATTTTCTATCTTAAAAACCCAACTCAATCCTTGAATCAGTGATGAAAAGAAAATTTTTCTATACACTTATGTTCTCCACGGTAGTTTTAAAACACTCAAAAACCAGTCTTTTCATCTCATGAGGCCTAGCTCACAAGGGATTGGAAAACCGAGAAGGAAACTGAGAGTATCGATGGCCACAAGCTCACAGCTCAGCCGCACCAGACAAGAAATACTCGCTCTATGAAATGAATTGGATAGGGTTTAGTTTCTTTTAAGTAAACCATCTCGTGGTTGAAGATATCCCTACATGTCCACCGAAATCATTTGCAAATCAAGGGTGCAAGTCTATAGTGGAGGACGGTTCCAATTCGTAGCAAATAATTATAATAAAAAACCATATAATATTTTAAACTATGCATTTTCTATGATTGCAATGATATATTAATACCATGGAGTTGTTGGATACTTAGTTTACCAATTATAAAATTAAGATGGGGGGTATCTTCTAGGATAAACTAAGTTAATATAACTTCTTGGTTAACCATGTGTGCTAGAATATAGTCAAATGGACATATGTTTAGTATCCAAACAACATTGGTTTCTCAACAAAATTATCCCAAATTTTTACTAACTCAACTTGTATGAAGATATAGTTATTATATATAAATGAGAGTTATATAATGTTAAACCTAGGAGAAGGTTGAAATGGAGATACATCTTTTGAGTGTATGGTCTTAAGAGTTCTTAAGAGTAAACTGTTTTTCAATAAAATAGACTAAATTGTAGTTTAGGAAGATGAAGTATTCCCTTGTTTTATCTCCAAAGGATCATATACTCGTGTTCAAGTCTAGCCTCCAAATGTGTGCTTAAACTAAGCAAAAGTCAGAGTACTATATTTTATCTTAGATAAAATCTAAATCAAGACTGCTATAAATGAAAGCACCAAGTATTCTTGGATTTAATTGTAATCAACCAATAACTTGTTTTCCTTTGGCATAGTACCTCAGTCATGATTTTATACCCATGCAGATGGATTCTGTTATAAATACAATTATGGAGATGTGACAACATGAATAAGATCAACGTTACGTCATGGAGTCAAGATGTTCTTAAATATTCTAAGACTAGCATCATATTCACACTAGGGAAGAATCTTCTTGACCTATTTTATAAATATTATTTTACTGGAACTTACGCTTACCTATTAAAACCTATAAGAATCCATCAGTCCCACTGTGTTAGCTTAAATCTAAGTAAGCCATGATCACACATAAGAATTCTTTCCCTACTTGACAAAAGAAATCATCAGTATATCTAGCAGCAGTAAAATACAAGTTCTTTCTCTATGTCTGGAAGAATTACAACTGCTAAGTCATCAATAGTACTAACTCAGCTTTTAAGATTACATCTATAGATTATATAGAATCTTATAAAGATGCAACTCCTTGTTTTCCTTTATAAATTGTTTTATTATCTACTAACTATTAGTGGTACTTTAGCTATGACATTAGACATTTTATGTCACTTGAAAATTTTAAATTTTTACGAATTTTTGAGCTATTACATGTGGTATCAGAGCACAAGGTTCAAACACAAGGCTCGGATGTAGCTCAACTTGCTTATGTCGAACAGTAAATTTAAATAAACATGTTGATGTTGTTTTCTTTTGAATGATACATCCAAAGAATTTTGTTTCTGAGTTAATGATAGGTATGGATATATTGGAAGAATATGTAGATTAGGAATCTCCTTACATTGAATGAAATAATTTTCAAAAAGAACCTATATAAGAAGAGATAACTAATAATTCTTCTAAACTACTACAAACAGTTAAGGAACTAAAAACAGAGATGGAATCAGTTAAGAAAGAAAATGAGAGGATTCTGAGAGATCAGGAGGAGTTAAATCAAATTTTAATGGAAATATTTCATACTTAGGGAAAAGATAAAAGAACTGAGTCTAAAGATATGGGTTACCAGCATAAAGATAAAAATACTAAACAACTTAAAAATGAAAGTAGCTCATCTTCTGAAGGATATGGTAATTTACATAAACAAAACTTTCATTATACTAGGGACGGTAGTGAAGATAATCACCATACTAGGAAGAGAAAGTTTAAATCTTATGAAGAAATCTATGGGGAATTTAAGAAGATCAAGCCACCAACATTTAATGGAGAAACTGAAAAGGGGGAAGAAGCAAAATCCTAGTTGTCTAGGATGAAGAAATACTTCCAAATTTATAACTACTCAAATCAACTGAAGGCCAGGATGGCTATTTATAATCTTATAGTAAAATCATATATATGGTGGCATGACTTAAAAAGAGTAAAAGGTATAAGGGAGAAAAATATAAATTGGAGTACATTTAAGAAATATTTCAAGAAGAAATTTTTATCTGAACAATATTATGAGGAAAGCACTAAGGAATTTTATGAACTAAAACTAGGAACAATGAATATGAAATAACCAAATAGTAAATTTCTAAGTCTGCTCAGGTATGTGTCATATATTATGGACGAGATACCTAAGGTACAACAGTTTCTCAACTGTCTACCTTATCATATAAAGGACAGAATTGAGTATGACAATCTAAAAACATTAGAAGAAGAAATGAGAAAAGTGAATTTTTGTTATGAATAGAATCGTAAAAAGGAAAGTATGACCAACTGGAAGGCCAAAAGGAATAATAACTTTGAATAGAAAAATAAATATTTTGTGTTTAATTGAAATTTTAAGAATAAAAACACCAGAAATTTTCTTTGTAAAAATTTCCAAGGGAACAAAAGTAATTCACAGACCAATCCAAGAAATCAAAGGAATAAATAATCTTCTAACAACCATAGTAACTATACAAAGAATTTTGAATGAAAGGAACCCATAAAGTGTTGGGAATGTAATTGTCTGCATTATGCATTAGTTTGGCCCCATCGGAAGAAGACTATTAGCAATATACACACAATACAGGAGGAGATGACTATTGGTGATCTAGCGAGGACAATGCCCAGGATCAATGCAACATTATAGATCTGGCAATCAGATTATCAAACTTCCATGGTGGAAGTGGAAGGTGAGATAAATCAAATACCTATATCTATTTTAATTGATCTAGGAGCTAGTTTAAGCTACATTTCTCCTAATTTAGTAAAAGAGTGTAATCTTTCAGTTGAAAAGTTTGCAAGATCTTGGTTATTTCAGCTAGCTACTGGTGCAAAGAGAAAAGTAATTAGCTTTGTTGAGAATTGTACAGTAACTATGGATCAGTTTGAAACCTCTATTAAGCTCAATGTGCTACCTTTAAGTTCATATGATATATTAATTGGTATGGATTGGTTAGAACAGCATGGGGTGGTCTTGAATTACTTTGATAAAACCTTCACTTACATAAATAGTGATGGAAAGTTAATAAATGTAAAGGGAATCCCTAGGAAAACAGCCATAAGGCAGATTTCTGCTTTGCAGCTTAAGAGAGTTGTTAGGAAAGGCTGTAAGGTTTTTGTCATAACAGTAATCGATGAAGAAAACACTAACAATAAAGATAAATTAAAATTGGAAGATATTTTGATTCTAAGAGAATATTCAGATGTATTTCCAGAAGAAATTCTGGGACTGCCTCCGAAACGGGAATTAGATTTTACTATTGAGCTGGTAGCTGGTGCAGTTCCAACTCAAAATCCCCTTACCGGATTAATATATTAGAATTAAATGAACTTAATTCACAGTTAAAATAACTCATTCATAAGAATTACATTAGACCTAGTGTGTCTCCCTAGGGGGCACCTGTCATTTTTGTTAAGAAAAAGGATGGAACTCTACAACTATGTATAGATTACCATCAATTAAATAAAATGAATATCAAGAATAGATACCATTACCCTGCATAGATTACCTGTTTGATCAGCTATGTGGAGCCACGGTGTTTCCAAAGATTGATTTATGATCTGGATACCACCAGGTCTGAATCAAGGATGAAGATATCTTTAAAACAACTTTTAGGACTTGATATGGACATTAGGAGTTTGTCGTTATGCCATTCGGGCTTACTAATGCCCCAAATGTTTTTATGTGTCTGATGAATAATGTAATGCACAAATATCTGGATAAATTTGTGGTCACATTTATTGACGACATCTTAATTTACTCAAGTCTGAAGAGGAACATAAAGAACACTTAAAAATTGCCTTACAAGAGTTAAGAGAACATAAAATTTTTGCAAAATTCAGTAAATGTGACTTTTTTAAAGATAAAATCCAGTATTTGGGTCATGTGGTGACTAAAGAAGGAATTTTTGTCGACCTAAAAAAGATAAAGGAAATCGAATATTTTCCAGTCCCAAAAGACGTAACAGACATCCTATCATTCATGGGGATTACTGGTTATTATCAGAGATTCATCGAAGGGTTTTCAAGAATTGCAAATCCTATAACCTCTTTGTAGAAAAAGGGGAAGAAATTCGATAGGAATCAAAAGTGTGAAGACAGTTTTAAAAAGTTAAAAACATTATTATCCACTGCACCAATCCTAAGAATTGCTGACCCTAATAAAGATTTTATAGTATGTACAGATGCATGCAATGACGGTTTAGGTGGATTATTAACTCAGGAAGGACACGCCATTGCTTATGAGTCTAGGAAAATAAAGGTTCATGAGAAAAATTATGCGACCTATGACTTAGAATTAGCTTCTTTCATACATGCCTTAAATATGTGGCATTATCATTTAATAGGAAGAAAGTTGATACTAATGACATATAATAAAGGATTGAAATATCTATTGGACCAACCTAACTTGAATGCTAGGCAAGCTGGGTGGCTAGCTTTTCTGATTGAATACGATTTTGAAATTCAACATATTAAACGATAAGAGAATAAGGTTGTTGATGCATTAAGTAGAAATGTGAAGCTCAATTTTACAACAGCCATCAGAACCTATAAGACAAACTTGGAAGAACAACTATAAGCTGGGATATAACAAGATGAAAATTATCGAAAATTACAAACAAAAGTAAAAGAAAATTTAACAGAAAGTCTAAGTATAGGGTACAGTTTGAATGAAAAAGGATTATTGTTGTATAAAGATACATTATACGTACCTAATGTACCTAATATTAAACTGTTAATTTTAAATGAAGTTCATAAAACTCCTTATTCAAGGAATCCAGGTTATCGAAAAACCATAACCATGTTAAGAAAGGATTATTTCTGGCCAAATATGAAAAATGAATTGGTAGAATATATTGCTAGGTGCTTCGAATGTCAGCAAGTAAAAACTGAACATCAACATCCAGCTGGGATACTTCAGCCATTTCCTATTCCTAGCTAGAAATGGGAGATAATTAGCCTTGATTTTATCACGGGACTGCCTAGAAATCAGAACTTAAATGAGTCAATAATGGTAGTGGTTGATAAACTGAGTAAATAAGCCCATTTTATACCTGTAAAAACTACTTATAAAGCTGCAAATATTGCTGATATTTTCCTAAAACAATTTTTTCGGTTGCATGGAATACCAAAGGTGATAATTTCAGACTGAGACCCTAAATTTACAAGTAATTTTTGGAAATCTTTGTTTAAAGGGTTAAATACTACGTTAAACTTTAGTACTTGTTTCCATCCTCAAATTGATGGACAGACTAAAAGACTAAATCAGGTATTAGAGGATCTACTCAGAATGTATGTAAAGGAGCAGCCAGGTAAATGGGAAGATTATTTACACCTGGTAGAATTTGCTTACAATAATCATTATCAAGCTTTAACTATGTATAGTCCTTTTGAAATTCTGTATGGAAGGAAATGCAATACTCCCATCTCTTGGGGTAATCCAATGGACTGGTTAGTATTAGGACCTGAATTATAGAAAGAGATGGAGTTAATTGTAAAATAGGTACAAGGTAATTAGAAAATTGCACAAGATCGACAGAAAAGCCAAGCAAAACTTAAACGAACTCCAAAGGATTTCCAGGTAGGTGAACATGTTTTTATTAAGGTGAGACCCAAAAAGAGTTCTCTGAGGTTGGGTAGCTGTGCTAAGCTAGCACCTCGATATTGTGGTCCTTTTGAAATACTATCCAGGATAGGACAGGTAGCATATCAATTAGCTCTACCACCAAATCTAAGCATTCACAATGTTTTTCACATTTCTGTATTAAAAAAATATGTACATGATCCTACTCATGTTATTAATTGGAATGATGTGCAGGTGAGACCTGAAGGATATTTTTGGTGGAACCAGATTGTATCCTAAAATGGAGGGAGATACCGCTTCGAAATCGCACCATTGGTCAAGTGAAGGTGCAATGGAAGCACCTTAGTCCAGAAGAAGCCACCTGGGAATTGGAAAGTCATATGTGGGATGCATATCCAATTCTATTTTGGGAAAACTCTGAGGACGAGGAATAAATAACATCAAGGACGATGTTATAAATTAACAAGGTGTGTATGTTACATGCCCCAATTTACAAAACAATTTAATGTTATTGAGAAACATTATGTTATATTTTATGCTAAGTTTGTAATTGATGACCAAGTGGGGTCACGAATAATTAATGTATTTCAGAATATTTTATTAATAAATAATTAAATGATGAGACAACATCTTAGGGAAGCTGTTAAAAGAGTGTTAACTAGTCACTTAGTAGAGGAAACTGGGTCGAGAGTATACTGACAAGTGGCAGCATCCTCAAACTACTTCTAACTGTTGCAGGTGGAAACTTCCCTATATTTGAGGTCATGATTCCCCAAGAAAGTGGAACCGGAGCAGGTGGCTCATTAAGTAAATAAATGACCCAGAAGACCTAGGCATTATTATAAAACTTCCCATTGAAGACAGCTGAGGCTGCTCATTTCTGGAGAGGTGATCATTCAATGGGAATGGAGTGCACTTGAGAAATTCGATGGAGGGGAATTATTGAAGTGAGTTTGAGGGGTTAACTGCTGAGAATTGAACTTATGCATATTTTAGGATGAATTTATTATTGCTATAAGAAATATTGAATTACTGTTGTAATTTGACTAGTTAGGTGACAGAAGGTCTTAAGGATACATCCTTCACCCAGTACTTTTCCAGGAGGACCAGGAACAAGCTCGAGGGTCCTGCAGAAGTGCAGACTACGATTTCTTCAGGATTTGGTTGGGAGGAACAGCCTCTTTAAGCTATTGTCACCTCATCATTTAACAAGTTTTTATTTGTTCAGGTTATTTATAATTTATTTACAGTTTTCAGCAAATGTTTACTAGTTTTTCAAAGATAGGCATGTTATTGTTTTTCTAGGGATGGGTAGATTATAAACAGTAGTATTATGCTAAATGAGAAGTAAATAGAAATAGATTACCATACTGTATTTTTCCACACCTTGTATAGTCAGTACTCTAGTACAGCTGGTTGATTAAGTAGATGTGATAAGTCGATATTAACTCTAAATGAAAAATGTAAATAATTTCTTTTATAGATTGCTTATGATTCATTCCTTAGAAACAACAGTACATACTCTATCTATTGAATTTATCTACATCAGACAAAGGACTGATTATATATATAAATATCTTTAGTAATCATACTAACCATAGAACTATCATTAGTACTAATATTTTTTATAAACACAATAGACAAAGTTAAACAAATAAACATAACAACAGTAAACAAACTAGCACTTAGGATTTGGAACTAGATAGTATTCTATAAGTTCTTATAGTAACTTATCCCAGAATCATATTTTCTTTCTCCACTAAAAATAGATGTTTCTTTTGTAAACCTCAAGGCAATTTACCTAGGGTTACGAAAGACAGGTTCCATCATATTCACAAACTTGCATAAACTTACTTTTTATAAAATTTATTAGCTGTAAAATCAATTAAGTAAAATAGAAAAACATAGCTAAATTTAATAATGTAAAATTTATTATATTACAGAACTGTAGGGTATTTTAAATAGTAACCCTTCTAAGTAAAACCGAGTACTAATTTTACTCTTAACACAATAAAAATTTCCCATAAAACATTGCACTGTAAATCTTTTTAAATTACATTATATTAAATTAAAATAACACTATAACAAATTGATAAAAACAAAATCAAAGAAGAAGTAATGGCTTATGGCCTTTATAATTATAGGTCGAGGCTCAGGCCTATCAAAGTTTAATTATACAAAACAGTAAAATAAAACCATAACCATTATGTTCCTTACAAGTAGAATACCCTATATCTTTTTACAAGTTTTGACTGAGTAAATATCCTTGTTCTTCACCATGTAAAATCCTTTTTAAAACTTAATTAACCAGACAGAGGTCGAACAACCTTGTCATGGCTTGGAGCTGAGTTCTAACAGGAAAGAAAAATAAATTTACATTGTCTAGGTTGTAAAGGAACTATCACTAAAACTCTTTTATCACGGCTGCTTTAGACTATAGGTACTTGCACATATTTACCCTTAGGGTTTTGTTTACAAAATAAAACAACACATAGAAAAATTTAACAAGTAAAAACTCAGGCCGAGTTCTTTTTAGCAGCAAGTATCCTTATCCTTCAACCACCACATCAAATGAAGGAGAAAAACCTCATTTGCAACTTGGGGTTACCAGAGTCTGCATGGTTGGAAGTTGATGGATCAAGCTCGATTTTCCCACCTACAAAGCTGTAAAGAGAACCTAAACAGAGCCACCATTGTTTTTAATGGCTTAAAATATTTTAATAAAAATAATAAAATTTCCTTTCTACAAAAGAAAATGACAAGAGCAGGCTGTTACCTATTAGTGCTTTCCTTGGTAGCAAAGCCTTTGGAAAATTCAATGGCACCTTGGAGGATGTTGTTTTAGAAGTTACTACACCAAATTCATTTTTAAAAACCTGAGTCATGATGTCAAAGGAAAACAAGCGATACTCTAACCAGAACGAAGAAGCTTGTGGCTTAAAACTTTGTCCACTGTTTTCTGTCTTAAAAACCCAACTCAGTCCTTGAATCAGTGAAGAAAATAGTTTTTTTATAAACACTTATGTGCTCCATAGCAGTTGTAAAACACTCAAAAACTAGTCTTTTCATCTCACTAGGCCTAGCTCACAAGGGATTGGAAAACCGATAAGGCAACTGAGAGTATCGACGGCCACGAGCTCATAGCTCAGCCACACCAGACAGGAAACCCTCGCTTTGTGAAATGAATTGGATAGGGTTTAGTTTCTTTTAAGTAAACCATATCGTGGTTGAAAACATCCCCACATGTCCACCGAAATCATTTGCGAATCGAGGTGCAAGTCTATAGCGGAGGACGGTTCCAATCTGCAACAAATAATTATAATAAAAAAACCCTATAATCTTTTAAACTATGCATTTTATATGATTTCAATGATATATTAATACCATGGAGTGGTTCAATACTTAGTTTTCCAATTATAAAATTAATATGGGGGGTGTCTTCTAGAATAAGCTAAGTTAATATAACTTCTTGGTTAACCATGTGTGCTAGAATATAGTCAAATGGACATATGTTTAGTATCCAAACAACATTGGTTGATCAACAAACTTATCCCAAAGTTTTACTAACTCAACTTGTATGAAGATATAGCTATTATATATAAATTAGAGTTATATAATGTAAAACCTAGGAGAAGGTTGAAATGGAGATACATCTTTTGAGTGTATGGTCTTAAGAGTTTTTAAGAGTAAACTCTTTTTCAGTAAAATAGGCTAAATTGTAGTTTAGGAAGATGAAGTATTCCCTTTTTTTATCTCCAAAGGATCATATACTTATGTTCAAGTCTAGCCTCCAAATGTGTGCTTAAATGAATCAAAAGTCGTAGTACTATAATTTATCTTAGATAAAATCTAGATTAGAACTGCTATAAACGAAAGCACCAAGTATTCTTGGATTTAATTGTAATCAACCAATAACTTGTTTTCCTTTGTCATAGTACCTCGATCATGTTTTTATACCCATGCATATGCATTTTGTTATAAATACAATTATGGAGATGTGACAACATGAATAAGATCAACGTTACCTCATGGAGTCAAGTTGATCTTAAATATTCTAAGACTAGCATCATATTCATGTTAGGGAAGAATCTTCTTGACCTATTTTATAAATATTATTTTACTAGAACTTACGCTTACCTGTTAAAACCTATAATAATCTATCAGTCCCACTATGTTATCTTAAAGCTAAGTAATCCCCGATCACACATAAGAATTATTTCCCTACTTGACAAAAGAAATCATCAGTATATCTAGCAGCAGTAAAATACAAGTTCATTCTCTACGTTTGGAATAATTACAACTACTAAGTCATGAACAGCACTAACTCAACTTTTAAGATTACATATATAGATTATATAGAATCTTATAAATATGCAACTCCTTGTTTTCCTTTATAATCTATTTTATTATCTGCTAACCATTAGTGGTACTTTAGCGACAACATTAGACATTTTATGTCAATTGAAAAGTTTTGAATTTTTACGAATTTTTGAGTTATTAAAGATATGATATATGTTCTTCTCTTGGATATGATCCAAAATATCCCTTATCATCATTGAAAAACTCACCCTCCTCTGCATATATTTTGGATTCACCAACAGAGAAACTAGGAGTGAATTATTTTCCCTCATCATTGTCCTTCATTTTGCATTCCTCATAGGAAAGTGCAATAATTTTAACCTCCAATGAATGATATGGCTGTAAGTGAACATGGAAGCTACTAAAATAAGGACCCTTATTATCCATGTTCTTCATATTACCCTCTTTCAGTAGGGTTACTATGGTGGTATGCTCCTCCACTAATTTATCTATTTCACACTCAAACGGTGTGGCCTTGTCTTATTCTTCATTATGTGCCTCCAAAGGTGATTGTAATTATTATTTGTAATATCCTTTTGGATATTATCCAAAATTTATCTCTCCACCCATAAATGATCCCACATATCTATGAGTGATCTACAGATCACCCACTAAGAATGTTGGAGTGCATTCAACTTCAACTTCTCCTCTTATGCAACCACCTTGTGGTGATTTGCATTTCACTTGATGGACCTCTGTCTCTAGTTTATTTCTCTTATTATTCAAGGAACTTGAGCCTTCTTCATCAAGATGGTCACTGGAAGTTATGTTTGAAAAAAATCCAAACATTATCTTACTTCTTGGACAAGCATATGGATTTGATGAAACTTCCTTTTTTCCTCCTCTTTTGGCTCTAGGTGGCAACCTTCTAGTACCCACTTTATTGCACACTTCATCGACCATGTGTGTAATAATTTTCATGTTTGTCCCATAGTATGGATATCTGAATATCTTCTGTATTGCAATGGTGCAGTACTCTCGAAAAGATAATACCTCCATTATCTCTTCTTTCGAGGCATAGTATTCCATGGAATACTGGAGGGGTTCCTTAGAGTTCCTTCCATTGAACATTTGGCCATTGATTCTTGTTTATTTATGCCAAATAAATTAATCATAATCTAAGAGCCAAAAATAATCAATATCATTCCTAATAAATATACCTAAGGTACTGCATGAAACATATTCATAGTCTTCTTCCTCAGACTGCTCAAGGTCTTCTTCAATCATTTGTAGGAGCCTCATGGTTGCAACTTGAATTGGTTATCCAGAATGTTACTAAATATAGAGTCTTATTTCCATAGGATTATCCAAGGAAATATATGTGATACCACTAGAATATCCTTGAATCATATTTCAGAGACACTAACTCCAAACAAAGACTTAGTGCAGAAAATTGTGAAGCTAGGTGCTAGGAAATTACTAGTTTTGAGTTGAAGGACTCAAACTGAAAGGATTCTTCAAAATGAAATCAGAGGTGTGATATTACTGTAATGTACCTGATCTGTAATCATATCATAATATTATCTCTAATATAACTTTTATACAAAATATTACAGGAAAATTGCATTGAATCAGAAAGCTCTTGAGACTAGGCAAAAACTAGAAATGTAGCTGATACTTTTGCAAACATGAAAGGAGTATATGTAGAAAAATAAAGGAAACTATTTGGAATGATAAATTATATTCCCTAACAAATTTATATCCAGGACTATTTATATTTCGGAATCAACATCCACTGAAACCTACTCCCACAATTATGGGTCACCCAACAGTGAAACTAGGAAGTCTTTTTCAAATTCAATCAATCAGGTATTTGGAAATGTACAAAGGTGTGGTTTGAATAAGAAAATGTATTAAATTTATTTTCAAATATTCAATACCATATCCTAATTGATATGGGTTTTTTTGGGAATATTTGGGAAAAATGTTCGGTTTTGGCCTAGGGAGGCCCTGCATAAAGAAGGCTGCCCAAATAAGGCACAACCTCAACTAAAAATATGTATTAAGGCTGGTATGGATAGTGGGGATAGTAAAAAACCTCCATAAAATTATGTGATTAAATTTGGAAGTACAAAACTCTCATAATTACAAAAATTGTAAGACTAGTTAAATTCACCTAATCATCTAGCAAAGGTGTACATTAATTCATGAATTTCATACTTGAATGTAATTAGACATGATAATAAATTTTAATAGAGGTAAATACATCATCATTAATAATCTCATAACATTCAAAACTCCTTCGATGGACATTAGCATCATCCCATTACATTATACAGTCAAATGCCCCACTAGTTGGGCACAAAAATCACTTCTCATGAACAGTTAATCAAGGAAGCTTTACGGGACAGAACCTTACTGTCACATAAAGATCAGAATAAGTGGGAATCAGATAAATAGGTAGATATTATCTTTATGGGATCCTCCTTATATCAAGTCTCCTGCAAAAATTAGGGGAGAAGAGGGGAAGATGAGAGAGGGAATGAGAACCTTGGGGCGCATATCCCAAGAATTCGAGGCACAACACTCAGCAAGGAAGAATTAGATTAATCAAACTCAAAATAATAAACATCCAAAATGAGTAATGGATCTCCCTTCATCTTTTTATAAACTTCTGGTGACTTGTTGGGCAAGTCAACCACCTACTAAGTAGGTTTCCCTTGCTAAAACCCTAACCCAAGGCACATGATGTTCCCTCCTTGAAAAATTAGCATGCGTGACACAAGAAATATGTTTCCTTGTCATCCAAATTCATCCAATTTGGAAAATGTTCCATCCTTGGGTAAGAGTTGTTTCTTTTCCCTTTGAAAACTTTTACTACACTGCATTCTTTTGTTGCTAAAATACGGAATGAAAATTGCACCCTAGATTTGTTTATTTTCCTTATGACATCTTTTTATGGACTTCCTTCTTTTGTGACTGACCCTCCAAATGGAAACTATGCCCTACCTTGGCCCAGAGTTTCTGCTTTTGTGTCTGATAGCTTTACTTACCTTTTGTTAGTCCTGTGATAGATTCTATATCCTGCTTGTCAAGTTGGATTTCCAAAGTGGCGCTCCTGTTAATGGAAAATTATTTTCCAGATAATTATTTGTATAATAATTAAAAATTACAATAAATCAAACTTAGTATAAGCCTCTTACATAATTATTTTATCAATTTTCCATAGAGTAATTAAATAATATCATTTAGAACCCCTAGGTGTTAATCATGGTCAACAATTTTCGTGATAAAAATTTGGGGATATGACAAGTGGTTTCTTGTGGAAGACAAGTGTAGGGTTGAGTAGTGGAAAGATATCAGAAAATGGGAAGTTACGTTATCTTTTTGATTGGGCGAACAACTTACAAGAAAAAATATGGTGGTTGTAGGAATCTATATTTTTCTTCCCATAGAAATAGTAATTGGATTTCAATTGATACTATAGCCTTATTTTTTACTTGTTCCATCAACATCATGTTTTTTCAGGTATTTCTTGTTTTTTGGGCAGTGGGGTCCATCAAAAGTATGCACTCACCATCATATATTTCATGTATTTTTTTGGGGGGGGGGAAGTGGGGTCTGTCAAAAGTATGCAGTGTGGGGACTCGTTGGATGCAAAAAATATCATAATAACATTTTATAGGTATTTCTTGTTTTTGAAGTAGAGGTTCATCAAAAGTAAGCATTGTTGGTACTCGTTGGATCAATGCGTCCTCTTACTTGAAATTTAAGTAAAAACAAAGAGAGATATGTTTAAAATATGAACAAAAAAGTTATTTTTTGATGACAAATATGTCAAGTCAACCATTATGGTTGACTCATTTTATTGAAATTCCTTTTTTTCTTGAATTCCAACTCACAAGATTTTATTGTTGGCTTGTTTTCTTATAAGGCCCATTTTAGACCCAAAATTTCCTCGAATAAGGAGTGGTTGATTCAACATCCTTAAATTACAGAAATTTCTATCTCAGAGTTTGTGGAGCTTCTCTTGCATGTAGTATCACACTCAACACATAGTAATCTTGTTATCACCACCACAAATGTTTTGCACTATTCATCTACAAGTAACTACATTTGGCCAATCAAACTTACATGTCTTTGCAAGAATTTTCCCCTTGTATTTAAGGTGGAATATCATTATGGAATGAGTATCTATAAATTTTCTCCTTCCTACCTCCACGAGTAACTAGGCTAATTTAATGGAAAATAACCCTTGGACTACTTTGGTATTTTCAACCCTTTCTGACGATTAAAATTACCACCTCCTGCGGGAGGTTTGATGTATGCAACTAATTATTTGGTTTCATTATTTTGAAGACATCTTGATGTAGTAGATATTCTAGATCTATTTCCTCTTAATTCCAATCTTCTTGTTGTTTTCGATGCTTTGAATAAAATTAATGCATTTATTCTACTATAGTGGACCCAATATTTGGAAAAAAAACATAAGTTCTTGGATGTTTTGATACACAATATATCAAAAGGAAAATTTCTATAACATTGATAGTATATTAATGTCCATCTAGAACTTTCTTGTTTGATTCCATTTGGATAGTTTCTCTCCGACAAGAAGATAGCACTCCCTTTATTGATATGACATTCTATGGAGAAATTATGCATGAATATAAGTATTGTCTTAAAAAGGAGGGACTAATCACTAAGTTTAGAAAATGATGTGACACAATTGTTGATTATAATATTCAAATGCATCAATATTTCAATGCAATAACAAGGTTGTATAAGTATTTATAGGCTTCAAAATGGAAAACGCATGATAGAATGGTGTTCAAAATTTGGATTCCAGACACGATGGTTAGCATGCTGCACATTCATGTGTTATCCATAATGTTGACATGATTTTCAAATCAAGGTTAAAGGTATTTGAAGAGTTGTATGATGACCCTTTGCTACATAATTTTTTTTCTGAAAATTTGGGCATAAGTAGATAACCACAAATGTAAGAGTACTGCTCTATATGATGGGAATGGACAAGAAATTCCAGGCATAGTATACTTAAATTAGAAAGTTAAGAACTGAAAATCAAACATTAGCCCCAAAAAGTAGCTCCTAGGGCCTAAAATCCATCAACAAGGCCTCAAAACAACTGCACATGACTTATTTATGGAATTTGTGTCTTTTATTGGAAATACGGGAATCATTAGAGGGTTTTTAGCACCAAGGGTGGGTCATGGTGCCATGGACATTATTAAGGGAGGAAACCCACCCATTATGACTTAAAATAATCTTTTAGGAATCCAATTCAAATAATAATACCTTAGACCACCACCAATAGTTCCTGATAGTATGATCTACCTCTAACTTGGGGTATGGACACCATAGGGATATTTTGAGCACTTGGTATAAGTTATGTTTTCTTGACCATTAATAGTAAATGAAACTTGGAACTTATGCGCTAAAGGTGGCTTCTAGGGTGAAAGGGACATGTATAAGGAATTAAATCACAAAGCAATACCTTTCTGTGGGATCTATGTACGCTGAGAGGGGATATGGGCTCCATTATATGTTTTTTAGGACTAGAATTGGGTGATGGTAGCATAGTCATGGAAGGGGATTGAAACCTAGGCCTTAGGAATAAAAAAATGATTCTATGAATCTAGGTCTAATGATTTCACCTCAAACCACCCCACATCATCTCTTGAGTGTAGCCTTGACCTTTGAGCATGAATATGGGTACCATTATCAGTTTTTGAGAACTAGGTATGGGTGTGAGGGTGTTAGATATGGTTGGTGAAGGAATATTTGGAAATAGACTCTTATAAACAGAACTATATGGCTAAAGGTCCTATAATTATGCCTTGAACCACCATAGGTATTGGTACCAATAGGATGTTTTCAATGATGTCACAAGGAGTTGTCTAGGAACAATAATTATGCAGCATCACACATGGCTTTTCAAGGGAATCACTAGCCTATGTGAAAGGATGTTAGTTCCTTTATTATTTTTTTAACATTAAGTATGGTCTCAAGGCCTCAACATAGTCAAGGGAGGAAACCCAATATACAACCACTAAAGGAAGCTTCTTATCATATAAGGTGATACACAACACCTTAAACCACCACACATGACCTATCGAGGGTATCATTGGCCTATGTGTGGGGATAATGGGTATATGTAAATACAACACACTAGGTAAAGGTCTCATGGTATTTCACCTCTAATACCTTAACCCATAACCCCTAATTCCAAGTTAACCCCAAACACCTAAACCGCCATCTAATCTAGCTTATAGACCCAAATCTAACCGTACAAACCCGAAAAAACAATCTAGCCCTATAAATCTTATTGTAGACATAGAACCCTGGAGACCTAATATAGAATCCCAATATTTACCTAGAGATATGATATCTTCCTAGAGACATAATATAGTCATATAGGACTAAATATTCCTTATAGACCCTAATTGAGTCCTTGAAACCAGAAAAAAAACCAATCTATCCCTAGAAATATTAATGTGAACATGGAATCCTACAGACCTCATCTAAAATCCTAGTCTAATCTAAAAACATAATGTAGCCTTGGATACCTACTCTATCCCTAGAGACCTAATCTAGCTAATAGACCCTAATATTTCCCTATAAACTAGACAAAACCAATTTATCCCTAGAAATCCTAATCTAGAAACGTAATCTAGCACTAGATACATAATCTATACCTCGAGACCTAATCTAGTCATAAATAACCTAATCTATTCATAAAGAACAATCTTGCAACTTCTAATCATTTCATGGTCCTTTTACAATCCATAAGAATGCACACCTTGCTAAGCATCCCTATTGCCAAATACAATTAGTCACGCCCTTTGATTTCCCTTGATAATGCCTCTAAAAAATCCATGGATATGATAATGAGGTATCACTAACATAGATGATACATCATACAACACAAAATTTGATATAATTAGCCACTTATTTCATATCAGGAATATATATGCACCTTTTACATTCATCCACATTCTTCCCAACACCAAATTAACCTTGGGGGTGCTTCTACCTATTTACTTCTTGAACCAAGGCATATGTTTCCTTTTAAACTTCTTGAACCAAGGGTAGTCCAATGCTTATCCATGGAGTAGATATGAATGATATAAAATCAATATCCCCTCCATGCATTATCACTAATCCAATAACATACATAGTAACATCAATTTCTAATTCAAAGGACTCTTGTGACATTAGTAAGAGAGGCCCATTTAAGAACATAAAATTAATCAATGCACTAATCAAACAAAAAACATTACTAACCATTCATGTACAAACCTTGGTTTATATTAGGGGTGCTATTTCAAGTAGTGAATTCACATTATTTATTATTCATCCTTATTTGGTAGTAAAGTACATTGGTAACCAAATGGAAAGGTACTTAGTCTTACAAAAACCTACTTCATATCATGTTGTAAGTTTTTATACCCTAGAAATTAATATATTCGAGAATCAAATACTATGGAACCTACCATGAAATCCTTGGTATGGCATGAACACATTCATTCATGTGTGGATACACATCCCCACGATTGTGGATGTGTTCACACTGGCCATGGTTTTCTGGGAGTGTTCGATTCACAATTGACCCCCTTGCGCAAAATTGGCATGTCCTTCACTCAGGAAAACCCTAGTTCTGGAGATGGTGTAGTAGGACCGTTTTATGGAAATTGAGTCACAGTAGGGGGGATCCCCTAGCTGGAACATGGCATCCCAAATCAATCAAAATTGATAGTTTCACAATTGGAGTCACGGTTTTGGTTCTATGGCCCTTTCTACCTAGAACCTCGGGGCAATTCAATGACACCTTGTGAATTTTCTACAGGTGTGTGAAGCCCAAACTGAGAAATGTAATTGGGTTCCATTACCTCCCATGCATGCATTTGGATAGAGTATATTTTTTCATGCTAACCACAGTCACATAGGAGAATTAGATTCAAAATTGACACCATTATGACAAATTGGCATAGCCTTCACTGAGGAAAAACCTAGTTCTGGAGATGGTGCGACATGACCATATTTGGGAAATTGAGTTATAGTAGGGGGGTCCCCAAACTAGAACCCAAAATATTGAATCCATCGAAATCAACATCTTCACGATCGAAACCATGGTTTTGGTTCTATGGCTCGTTTTGTTGATGTAATTGTAACTTCAGAATGTATTCACTTGTATTTCTTATGTATTGTAACCCGATGCTTATTCCAGGATGTATTTGTAATGTACTTGAGTCATGTCATGCCCCGAGGGTCCTATCAAGAGTTTATATAACATAAACAAGTCATCTCAAGTCAAGGTGGGTAACCCTCCTATTGTTCAAGGGTTAAAGTCCCCACATTTTCAGGGCTCTAGGGTTATTAGACTCACCTAGTGAATTTGGCCCTAGTTGGGTTTAGTCAAGTCGAGAATTAGTATCAATAGAGAGCTAGCCTCTCTATTCATAACACACTCACTCACACTCAGTTGTAGTGCATAGCTGAGGAAGAGAAAGACATTGGGGCAAGGAATAAATAGGTTACTGCTGTCGGGAGATCATCTTACTATTTTTGGGTTTCAATTTTGGTGCTAATTCTATCTCTGAGGAAGTTGCAAGGTTTTCTCCATTTATGGTTTCCTCGAGTAAAAACACTGTGTTCATTGTCTCTTGTGTTTGGTTGTTGTGCTTGTTGTTCTCTTAGTTAAAAGATCCTAATGTTATGCTAGCTTAATGTTAAAAATATAACATGGTATCAGATCTAACCTAAGAAGAAGACACTGTGCAGCTACGGGAACTAGGGCTTCCTACTTTGTGGATCTCTCTCCATAGATTTTCAGCAAAATAAGGGTGGAATAACTCTCCTCCTTAGGGCGCATCTTTCTATCGAAGCAGAATCCAATTTTGAGGTTTTTCAGTTTTGGACCCGACACTACTACCGAAAATTAGGGATTTTCACAGAAATGGAATTTTTTAGTGATCCCATGCCTAGATTGATATCCTCCCCAAAATAAAAATTAGGGATAAAATTCAAATCATTTGGTTGGACAAAACTCCAGAAAAGAAAAACCCTAATCTGCTCCTGAACCAGCACTGCAGAATTTCAGCTCCAAATCTAGATCGAACATCTTGACCTGGTAAGATCTCAATCTTTTGTATTTCCATTTGAGGTTCTTAGTTAAGATGTCTCATCATACCAAGCTTGATGAAAATCTTGATGGAGATGATAACTTCTTATCCTAGAAGTATAGGATCTCCTTGGTCCTGGAAGAAAATGAGTTGGACTCCTATATCAGTGAGGAGGTTCCAGTTCCAGAGGAAGATGAGGCTAAGGCCTTACATAAGAAGAAGTTGGTTATGGAAAAGAGGATCATTGTTGATTTTATCAAGGATCACCTCATACAATAGGTGTCCTCCCTCAAGACATATAAAGCCATGTTTGATGCCCTAACCAAACTATTTGAAGGGAAGAACATCAATCAGAAGATGACTCTAAGGAACCAATTGAAGAATGTAAAGATCCAGAATGAGGAGACCATCTAGTCATACTTCACAAGGGTCTCCCAGATCAAAGAATAGATGGAAGCAGTAGATGAAGAAGTGGAGAATGAAAAAATTGTGATGACAACCTTGAATGGCCTCCCTAGGTCATGGGATTATTTCATCCAAGGAATCTGTGCTAGGAAGAATTTAGCCAAGTTCAGTAGAATGTGGGAAGAATGTTCACAAGAAGAAGCTCGGATGGGGAGTGAAGATCAAGCTCTCACAGTACACTCTAGAAAAGGAAGAAGGGAAATTCATCATCACCAAGGTAAGAATTCTCATCAGAAAAACAATCTTGTAAGAAGGGATCCATCCAAAATCATATGTTATACATGCGATGAAATAGGACACTTTTCTAGAAATTGTCCCATGAATAAGAATGTATACAAGGAGAAGAAGAACTCCAAGAGAATACATCATGCTCACACTAATAAGGATGATGATCCTCCCAGGAAGAGAGTAAAACAATAAAGTGAAGAATCTTCAAGTGAAGATGAATATGTTATGATCTCCGCTCTCACGGGAACTGTCACTCATGGAAGCAAAGGTTGGCTTATTGATAGTGGGGCTTCCAAACACATGACTGGTTTCAAGGAATCCTTTGAGAAAATATCCAAACATAATTCACCCCACATTAGAGGAAATTTGAGGTCTAAAATGGGCCTCCTAAGGAAAATAATAAAATAATAGTTTAAATAATAAAATAATAGTTATTAATTTTGGAGGAAGAATGAAAAAAAACTACTTTTTTGTTCGTATTTTTGACATATCTCCCTGTGTTTTAACTCAAATTATGAGTGGTAGATATTGTTGGATGTGAAATTTAATTCCGCATCCAACGAGTACCCACGCTGCATACTTTTGACAGACCCCGCTACCCCAAAAATAAGAAATACCTGAAAAAACGTGATGATGACATCATCATCATGTTTTTTCAGGTATTTCTTATTTTTGGGGTAGCGAGGTCCATCAAAAGTATGCAGCATGGGTACTCGTTGGATGCGGAATTAAATTCTGCATCCAACGATCTCTCCCACTCATAATTTGAGTAAAAACACAGGGAGATATGTAGAAAATACGAACAAAAAAAGTAGTTTTCTTTTATGACAAATATGTCAATTCAACCATTATGGTTGACTCATTTTATTGAAATTTTATTGGTTCTTGAATTCCAACTCACAAAATTTATTGTTGGCATGTTTTTTTATAAGGCCCTTTTTAGACCCCAAATTTCCTCTAATGTAAGGTGAAACTTGGGAATGACTACCAATATCCCATAAAAGGTAGTGGTGAATCCTCCTACAAGCTAGACTCTGGAAAGTCTATGAAAATGAAGGATGTCTTGTTTGTACGAGGACTAAAGAATAATATTCTATCCATATCAGCACTCGATGCAAAAGGCATGAGGGTTTCATTTGTAGATGGCCAATTCCTCATGTGGTCAAGAGGAAAGACTATTGACGATGCAATGGTAATTGGAGAACAAGGAAGAGGATTATAGAAATTAAAGGGCCATCCAGAACAAGCTTTGGTCCATGACACTGTAGAGCCAAATGAACTTCGGGATAGAAGGCTTGCACATGTGCATTACAGAGCACTACCACTTGGAAGCAAAGCTATTGAAGGTCTTCCAGAAATTCAAGAAAAACATGAAGGGGTATGCAAAGGATGTGTGGAAGGAAAGAATACAAAGAAGACATTTCCAAGTAGCAAGAGCAAGGAAAAAGGAATCTTGGAAATCATCCACTCCGATGTATGCGGACCAATGTCATCAAGTTCACTAAGCAGGTATGTATACTATGTTTCTTTCATTGATGACTTTTATAGGAAGACATGGATTTACTTCATGAAGAACAAATATGAAGTTTTCAACAAGTTCAAGGAATTCAAAGCCTTGATCGAGAACCACATAGAAAACAAGATCAAGACCTTTCAATCAGATAATGGTAGAGAATTCACATCAAATGAATTCAAAGTCTTATGCAAAGAATCAAGGATTAAGAGGGAGTTATCCACTCCATATAATCCACAATAGTATGGGGTTGCAGAAAGGAAGAATAGAACTATCATGGAAGCTGCAAGAGAAACGCTTCATGATCAAGATCTTCCCATGCATCTATGGGCAGAAGCTACCAGAACAACGGTGTATGTATAGAACTGTACTCCACATAGAGTACTCGAGAACAAGACTCCTGAAGAAATATTCTCTGGCAAGAAACCAGAAGTCAGCTATCCAGTGTACATACACATTCCAAAAGAGAAGAGAACAAAACTAGATCCTTCATGAAAGAAGGGTATATTTGTGGGATACTCTTAAAGCTCGAAGGCTTATAGAATATATTTCCCAGGATTCAAGAAGATAAACATCACCAAGGATGTAACATTTGATGAAGACACAGCTTACAACAAATCCAGAAAGAGACCCGCTGAAGATCCTGAAGAAGCAGAAGCACCCAAAATTCATGATACAACCATGAACGAAGAAACTCAAGAAGAAGATCGAGAATTTGAAGAACCACAAGAACCTGTATATCCATCTCAAGAGAAGAATCCTCACAAAAGGAAACCTGCTTGGGTACAAGAAATTATCCAAGGTGCAGAAAGATATGGGGTTCCAGAAGAGAATCACAGAGAAAGAAAGAGAACCAGATCCTGTTTTGGATATGTAGCTTTACTATGTGACTTTATCAATAAAGAGCCTTCCAATTATGAAGAAGCAGCAGAATAGAAAGAATGGGAGGATGCTATGGTTGAAGAGTATTAATCGATCGTGAAGAATGATGTTTGGGATGTTGTCCCAAGACCATAAGGGAAGTCGGTTGTAACTTCCAAATGGATATACAAGATCAAGCATGATGCAAATGGTAGCATATAGAAATATAAGGAAAGATTCGTGGTTCGTGGTTTCTCATAGAAATAAGGAATAGACTATGAAGAAACATTTTCCCCTGTAGCCAGATACACTTCCATCAAATCAATAATTGCTCTGGCTACAGTGATGAAATGGAATATACACCAAATGGATGTCAAGACTGCTTTCTTGAATGGTGTAGTGGAATAGGAAGTGTATGTAGAACAGCCACTCGGTTTTGAGACACATGATAGGGAATCTCATGTGTGCAGATTGAAGAAAGACCTGTATGGTTTGAAACATGCACCCAAGACATGGTAGGACAGAATTGATAGCTTTCTATCGAGTTTGGGCTTTACCAAGAGTAAAGCAGATTCCAACCTTTACTACAAGGTTGAAGATGACAACCCAGTGATGCTCCTACTGTATGTAGATGATTTGTTTGTAACAGGTATGGATGGGTTGATTGCTGATACGAAGAGAAAGCTTGTTGCCGATTTTGAAATGAAGGACTTGGGTATGATGCATTATTTTCTAGGTATGGAGGTGTGGAAGAATACGAATGGAATCTCCCTTGGATAAGGGAAGTATGCAGTAGAGATATTGAATAGGTTTGGGATGATGGAATGCAAGGCCATGACCACACCTATGCCATTGAACCTAAAGCTATTGCGTGATGCTTCATCAGAGACGATTGATGCTACGATATATCGTCAGATGATTGGTTCCTTGATGTACCTGACGAACATGAGACCAGACATTTGCTTTGCTGTGAAGACCTTGAGCCAGTTCTTGACAGATCCGAGACATGTTCACTTGATTGCTGCAAAGCATATTTTGAGGTACCTAAGGGGTACAATTGATTATGGGCTCAAGCATGAGGTAAATTAGAAGATTAACTTGGAGGGTTATGTTGATTTAGATTGGGCAGGTAGTGCCATCTATAGGAAGATCACTTCAGGGTGTTGCTTCAGTATGGGATTAGGTGTGATCTCTTGGTTTATCCGGAAGCAATCCTATGTGGCACTAAGTACGACTGAAGTAGAGTATGTAGCAGATTGTTCAGCTAGTTTTGAGGCAGTATGGCTACGGAAGTTACTATCTGATTTATTTGATCTCCAGATGGATGCTACTTGTATACATTGTGACAACCAGAGTTGCATGAAGTTTTCATAGAATCCAATGTTCCATGAAAAGTTGAATCATATTGAGATCAAGTATCACTATATCATGGATATGGTGCAGAGGGGAGCAGTGAAGCTCCAGTATGTTGCGACGAAGGAACATATAGCTGATGTGTTGACAAAGCCATTGGCTAGGGTGAATTTTGAGTACTTCAGGGAGAAGCTTGATGTTCTTCAGATCGAGGTTTCCTACAAGGGGAAATGATGAGACCCAGAGCCATTCTGACATGGTGAGAGGATTGGTTCCTTCCATGGTCAGATGTAAGGGCTGAGCCATTCTGTCATGGTGAGAGGATTGGTTCCTTCCATGGTCAGATGTAAGGGCTGAGCCATTCTGTCATGGTGAGAGGATTGGTTCCTTCCATGTTAGATGTGAGTGTGGAGACATTTTGATGTGACTATAGGATTGGTTCCTACATGATCAGAAGTAAGCACCGAATGCCATTCTTGGAATGGAGGCCCCTGGTCAGTTACTAGGTAGCTCAGTCTGGGACTGGGGGCCATTCTGATGTGACTATAGGATTGGTTCATACATGATTAGATGTGAGTGCAAGCCCTTGTGACAATGGTTGTCATATGTAAGTGTAGAGCCCTTTTGGCATGAAGGATTGGTTCCTTGCATGGTCAAATATAAGTGTTGAGCCCTTCTGACATTGGTTGTCAGATGTAAGTGCATAGCCTTTCGACATGGAGGATTGGTTCCTCACATAGCTAAGTGTAAGTGCTGAGCCTTTTTGACATTGGTTGACGGATGTGAGTGCTGGGCCTTTCTGACAGGGTTGTGGGAGGTCTTCCCACATGGTCATATGTGAGTGTTGGGCATGCCTTTCTGATATGATTATAGGATTGGTTCCTACATGATTAGATATAAGTGTTGGGTGGCCATTCTAAATTGGGGTCAGACATAAGTGATGGAAGAAGACCTACATGGAGGCTAGGCCTACAAACAGCATGAAAAAGGGTTGGATTTGTAGAACTTCCTGTGACAAGAAGAATCATGAGATAGCACCCATGAAGATCCAATGATGATGATCTAGCAGAGATGATATATATTGAGGGATGATCCAGATCCAGAGCTGATGCTCCAAAGATGATCCAGATCTAGTGATGATGATCCAGATCGAGAGATGATCTAGATCCAGATGAAGATGACTTAAAGATGAAGATGACTTGTAGATAGAGATGACTTGAAGATGAATATGATGAGGACTCAATGCTGATCCAGATGATACAGAGAAGAAGACTTGTATTGATAAATTGTGTTGAGAGAATACCTTCCTAGTTAAGAGGAAGTGTTGATGTAATTGTAACTTCGGAATGTATTCACTTGTATTTCTTATGTATCGTAACCTGATGTTTATTCTGGGATGTATTTGTAATGTACTTGAGTCATGTCATGCCCTGAGGTTCCTATCGGGAGTTTCTATAATGTAAACAAGCCATGTCAAGTCAAGGTGGGTAACCCTCCTATTGTTCAAGGGTTAAATTCCCCATAGTTCCAGGGCACTAGGGTTATTAGACTCACCTAGTGAAGTCGGCCCTAGTTGGCTTTAGTCAAGTCAGGAATTGGTATAAATAGAGAGCTAGCATCTCTATTTATAACACACTCACTCACACTCATTTTTAGCTCATAACTAAGGAAGAGAAAGACACTAGGGAAAGGAAGAAAGAGGTTACTACTGTCGAGAGATCATCTTACTATTTTTGGGCTTCATTTTTGGTACTAATTCTATCTTTGAGGAAGTTGCAGGGTTTTCTCCATTTATGGTTTCCTTGAGGAAAAACACTGTGTTCATTGTATCTTGTGTTTGATTGTTGTGCTTTTTGTTCTCTCAGTTAAAACATCCTAATGTTATGCTAGCTTAATGTTAAAAATCTAACACGTTTTGCTTGGAACACTAGGGTCATTTAGAGACACCTTGAGAATTTTCTACAGGTGCATGAATCCCCAATTGGGAAGCATAACTAGGTTCTTCCATCTCCCATCCATGCATCTAGCCATTGTGGATGTGTTCACACTGGCCATGGTTTCCTAAGAGAGTTTGATTCAAAATTGACCCTATTTTTTTAAATTGGCATGGTCTTCACCGACGAAAAACCATAGTTCAAGAGATGGTTGAGTGGGAAACTTTATTCACAATCGATTCATAGTAGAGGGGGTCCCCCAGTTGAAATTCAACATCCCAAATCCATTATAATTGATGTTTTGATGACATAATCATGGTTTTGGTTCTATGAACCTTTTTCCCTAGCACTCGAGTGTTATTTAGGGACACCATGAGAATTTTATACAGATGTAGAAAGCCCAAATCTAAAATCATGAATATTTTCCATCATCTCCAGTGCATGCATCTAGCCATTATGGATGTGTTCACATAGGCCACGGTCTCTAACGAGTGCTCGATTCAAAATTAACCCCCTGTGAAAAATTGGTATGGACTTCACTGATAAAAACCCTATTTCTGGAGATAGTGCAGAGAAACCATTTCCAATCCATGGTAGGGGGTTCCCCCATATGGAACCCAAAATCCCAAATCCATAAAAATATATATATTTGCGAACATAGTCACGATTTTGGTTCTATGGCCCATTTTTCCGGGCACCCCAGGCCCATTCAAGGGCACCTTGAAAATTTTCTACGGGCAGAAAAATCCCAAACAATGAAAGGTAACTGGGTTCCTTCTTCTCCGATGCATGGATATAGAAATTGTGGATGTGTTCAAAATGGTCATGGTCTCTTGGGAGATTTCTATTGAAAATTGAC